>JBBGZY010000223.1:0-122500 GCA_037952925.1 Lithobates clamitans | reverse complement strand
TATATTTACCATTGCGTGGATGATATGGTGGAGATGCACCACACGAACCAGATTGTTTAAAAACATGAAGGCTCAGAGATCCCAGAGACCACACATATCTCTGAGCCTTCATGTTTTTAGATATATATATATCTATATATATATATATCTATATATATATATTTTTCTATTCTGTTCTATTGTTTTTTCTATTCTAGTCTTTTCTATTAGAGTTCTATTTCATCCTATTCCATATATAACCATATTCCGAAATTCAAATTTCGTACAAAATGAATTTGAATTTGAATAGAAAAGATTAGAATAGAGTAGAAAAGAATAGACTAGAAAAGCAATAGAACAGAATAGAATAAAATATAATATGTATATTATATTTTATTCTGTTCTGTTCTATTGTTTTCTAGTCTATGCTTTTCTACTATTTTCTATTCTAATCTTTTCTATTCAAATTCAAATTCATTCTATACAAATTCAAATTTCAGAAGCCATCTTCCGAAATTCGAATTTTGTAAAGAATGAATTCAAATTCGAGTAGAAAAGTTTAGAATAGAATAGAAAAAAAAAGAAAAGAATAGCATAGAAAAACAATGGAATAGAATAGAATAAAAAATAATATATATATATATATATATATTATATTTTATTCTATTTTTATTTTTTTATTTTATTCTATTCTGTTCTGTTGTTTTTCTAGTCTATTCTTTTCTAATATTTTCTATTCTAATCTTTTCTATTCAAATTCAAATTCATTCTATACGAAATTCGCATTTCAGAAGCCATCTTCCGAAATTCAGATTTCGTATAGAATGAATTCAAATTTACCGTATTTTCCGGACTATAAGGCGCACCGGATTATAAGGCGCACTGGCAATGATCGGCTGTTAATGGGGATATTTCCATATATAAGGCGCACCGGACTATAAGGCGCATTTAATGAAACAAAACTCTGATGCGGTACCGTAAGTCAAATTTTATTCAACTCTTTAGCAATAACCATAAAATGGTCTATAACAAAATCTCTTAACACTGTTCAGTTAAATACAAAACCAGACACTAACATTTTCACTTTATTCTTCAATAACTCTTAACACTGTTCAGTTACCGGTGAATACCGTACAAAACCAGACACTCACTTCTTCACTTTATTCTTCTCCCGCAAATCCATCAAATTCTTCATCTTCAGTGTCTGAGTTTAACAATTGGGCCATTTCGGCATCAAGCACGCCCGTATCCCTCTCATCATTCTCATCAGTATCCGAGTCAGGCTCGTTGCTGTCATCGGTACCGGTACTTAGCTGTTCAGTGATAATTCCGGACTTCTTGAAAGCTCGGATTACACTGGTGACTGATACCTTCGTCCAGGCATCCATGATCCACTGGCAGATAGTGGCGTAACTCGCCCGGCGTTGCCTCCCTGTGTTGGTGAATGTGTGTTCGCCTTCTGTCATCCAATGCTCCCACGCAGCTCGCAATTTAACTTTAAATGACCTGTTGACACCTATATCTAGTGGCTGCAGTTCTTTGGTTAATCCACCCGGAATTATGGCAAGCTCCGAATTAGTTTTCTTCACTTGGGCTTTGACAGTATCTGTCAGATGGGCGCGCATGGAGTCACAGACCAATAGGGATGGAGATTTGTGGAAAAAGCCACCCGGTCTCTTGACGTAAACCTCTCTCAGCCACTCACTCATCTTCTCCTCGTCCATCCAGCCCTTCAGGTTAGCCTTGATGATGATGCCAACCGGGAACCTTTCTTTTGGCAGAGTCTTCCTCTTGAAAATTACCATGGGTGGTAGTTTCTGGCCATTAGCCTGGCAACCGAGAACTACAGTGAAGGATGACTTCTCGTTTCCTGTAGTGCGTATAGATACCGTACTGGTCCCTGTTCTCTCGACAGTACGGTTTACAGGGATATCAAAGGTAAGGGGGACCTCGTCCATGTTGGTGATGTGCTCTGGCCGGATCTTCTGTTCATTGATCTTGTTCTTGCAGTAGGTACGAAAAATGGCCAGCTTTTCTTCGTAATCCTTTGGCAGTTGCTGTGACATAGTGGTTCTTGTGCGGATAGAGAGATTCCGCCTTTTCATGAAACGGAAGCACCAAGAGGGATCTCCTCGAAAGCCGTTGATCTCCATGTCGCGTGCGATCGCTGTTGCTTTGAGTCGAATAGAGACAGTAGAGACACTTCTACCTGCGGTTCTCTGTTCAATAACCCACTGTTCAATTTTGTCCTCCAACTGTGGCCATCTTGCTTTGTTTCCTCGGAAACTCAGTTTGGTCTTCTTTACCTGGCGCAGGGCATCTTCTTGCTTCCTCCACTTCCGTACCATTGATTCATTAATGTTGAATTCTCTCGCAGCTACTCTATTTCCATGCTCTACTGCATGACTGATAGCCTTCAGTTTGAAATCCGCATCATAAGCATGTCTCTTAACAGGAGCCATTTTTGGGGCAGCTAGTACAGTATAGAAAATGAACGAATATATGTGCACGCCTCCTGACTACGATGGCCGTAATGCCCAATCCAAGAAGTGCAGCTTCATAGGATTACCAAAGCTAGGAAGCTGCACTGCTTGGATTGGGCATTACGGCCATCGTAGTCAGGAGGCGTGCACATATATTCGTTCATTTTCTATACTGTACTAGCTGCCCCAAAAATGGCTCCTGTTAAGAGACATGCTTATGATGCGGATTTCAAACTCATCGCTATCAGTCACGCAGTAGAACAACCTGAGAGAGGTTTACGGTACGTCTGTTTACGGTAAGAGACCGGGTGGCTTTTTCCACAAATCTCCATCCCTATTGATCTGTGACTCCATGCGCGCCCATCTGACAGATACTGTCAAAACCCAAGTGAAAAAAAACTAATACGGTGCTTGCCATCATTCCGGGTGCATTAACCAAAGAACTCCAGCGATGTCAACAGGTCATATATAAGGCGCACCGCATTATAAGGCGCACGGTCGATTTGTGAGAAAATTTAGGGCTTTTAAGTGCGCCTTATAGTCCGAAAAATACGGTAAGTAGAAAAGTTTAGAATAGAATAGAAAAGAATAGCATAGAAAAACAATCTATTCTAATCTTTTCCAATCAAAACAGAAAAAAAAAATATATATATAATATATTTTTTTAATTCTGTTTTGAATAGAAAAGATTAGAATAGAAAATAATAGAAAATAATAGACTAGAAAAACAATAGAACAGAGTAGTATAAAATATAGTATATATGTTATATTTTATTCTATTCTGTTCTATTGTTTTTCTATGCTATTCTGTTCTATTATTTTCTATTCTATTCTAATCTTTTCTATTCAAATTTGATTCCAGTCTACATGAAATTCGAATTTCGGAGGATGTTTTATATATATATATTATATTTTTTTTCTGTTCTGTTCCATTGTTTTTCTACGCTATTCTTTTCTATTCTATTCTAAACTTTTCTACTCGAATTTGAATTCACTCTATACGAAATTCGAATTTCAGAAGATGGCTTTGAATTTTGAATATAATGAATTTAAATTTGAATAAAAAATATTAGAATAGAAAATAATAGAAAAGAATAGACTAGAAAAACAATAGAACAGAATAGCATAAAATATAATATATATATTATATTTTATTCTATTCTGTTCTATTGTTTTTCTATGCTATTCAGTCCTATTATTTTCTATTATAATCCAGTCTTTTCTATTTAAATTTGATTTCAGTCTACATGAAATTCGAATTTCTGAAGATGTTATATATATATATATATATATATATATATATATATATATATATATATATATGTATATATATATTTATATATATAGATAGATAGATAGATAGATAGATAGATAGATAGATAGATAGATAGATAGATAGATAGATAGATAGATAGATAGATAGATGTAGATATATATCCATATCTATATCTATATATATATATCTATATCTATATCTATATCTATATATATATCTATATATAGATATATATATATATATATATATATATATAGAGAGAGAGAGAGAGAGAGAGAGAGAGAGAGAGAGAGAGAGAGAGAGAGAGAGAGAGAGAGAGAGAGAGAGAGAGATCTATCTATCTATCTATCTATCTATCTATCTATCTATCTATCTATCTAGATATAGATATAGATATAGATATATAATTTTTTCTATTCTGTTCCATTGTTTTTCTATTATTTTCTATTCTAATCTTTTCTCATTGAATTCAAATTCATACTATACGGAATTCGAATTTTGGAAGATGTATATATAATATGTTTTCTATGCTGGTCTATTGTTTTTCTATGCTATTCTTTTCCATTTTTTTCTATTTTATTTTATTCTAATCCTTTCTATTTGAATGTGAATTCATTCTAATTCGAAATTCGGAAAATGGTTATATAAAAATAGAATGAAATCGAATTCTAATAGAAAAGACTAGAATAGAAAAAACAATAGAACAGAATAGAAAAAGTATTTTATAATATATATATAAAGCCATCTTCCGAAATTGGAATTTGGCACAGAATGAATTTGAATAGAAAATATTAGAATAGAATATATTATATATTTTTTTCTATTCTGTTCCATTGTTTTTCTATGCTATTCTTTTCTATTATTTTCTATTCTATTCGAATTTTGCAAAATGGTTATATATAGTTTACTTTTCAAATTTGGTCAAATTTTTTCGAATGCGGTAGCATTTTTTCGAATTTGATAGTTTTTTTCGCATGCGGTAGAATTTTTTCAAATTTGATACTTTTTTTCAAATGCGGTAGAATTTTTTCGAATTTGATAGTTTTTTTTCGAATGTGTTAGAATTTTTTCGAATTTGATAGTTTTTTTTCGAATGCGGTCAAATTTTTCGAATTTGAATACGAAAAATTGAAACGAATTTAGTTAAATAACAAATCGAAACGAAACTAAACTAAACAAATTTTTTATCCTGCACATGTCTATCTGCTGCTTTCAGGATCTCTGGGACTTCTGGACCAGACTGCTCTCCCTTATATATGGACTCTTCAGGCCACCAATTTTGCAGTAAAATAATTGATGTGCGCCCTGGGGGTCAAAGGCTTCACCAATTTCTGCTCTTTCTCCAGCGTTGCCTCCCTCTTTGTTTGGCTATGAGCCTTTAATAAAGTTTTTTTGGTTTCAATTAGACTCTCCTATGTGTGTTTTCAAAAAGGACAGTTTGTTTGTGAGGAGGCAGGTACATTTCAAAATACAATGTGAAATTAACAAGAGACACCAACACCAAGCAACCTCCTTGAGATTAAATAATACAAGATAATAATGGTGTTGTGGTAACTTGACACACAAAACACACACAAAAATATTCTGGATGTTAAATAACTAAAAAAAAAAAAAAAAACAAGATCAGCCTTAAAAAAAATACAAACCAAAAAAAAAAATCACATCAGGCTTGAAAAAAAAAAAAGATAGATTTTATATAAAATCTATCTTATATAAAAAGATAGATAAAAATAGATTTTTGGTCAGAATCATAACTTGTGACAAATCATAATATATTGAGGGAATCACGAAAAATAAGAAAGAAAGAAGTTTGTGTGAATATCAGCAGCAAAACTAGTTTGTTTTTCCTGCATTATAAAGAAGAAGAGAGTGCGCTGTATTAAACAATTTTAAAGATTGCAGCCTGACGAAAATGCTCTATCCATTCCGAACGCTAATTTTACCAGACCGAGCTGTTCCGTCTCAGAATTTCTTCTGAGCATGCGTGGCACTTTGTGCGTCGGAATTGTCCACACACGGTTGGAATTGACGCAATCAGATTTTGTTGTCGGAAAATTTTATAGCCTGCTCTCAAACTTTGTGTGTCGGAAAATCCGATGGAAAAAGTCCGATGGAGCCCACACACGGTCGGAATTTCCGACAACACGCTCCGATCGCACATTTTCCGCTGGAAAATCCAACAGTGTGTACGGGGCATTACAGTAAAGAACCCTATATGCAGTTTCCGGTTAAATCGCTTCTCCTCTAATTTTAGGGAATGGCCGAGAGTCTTTTTAAATGCCCCTTCACGGAAAAGTTTTATCCCTAAAAGGAAAAGGAAGAGCATCTACCAAGAATCTTATTTCTTGGGACCTAAAATCCTTGAACCCTCCAGTTTTATTTTCCCATTGACTGAACTCTTGTGGAACCCAAAGAACCCAGGACTTTGTTAAGTACTTTTCATTCTTGATCATTTTTGTTGTGCTGTTGTATTATTGTATCTTCTCTTTTGTAATCTCTTTTATTTGCCTGTAAGTTTTTTTTTGCACTGTTTGTTTTCTTTGTCTTTTTTTAAAATGATGTTTCAACCGCCAAAAACATGTAGAAGGCAGGATGAGAGCAGCGCTGATGCGGGCTCATGTACCGGTACATCAACCTGCATCTGAGGCTCCTAGAGCACGCATCCTCGAGCCCGATGAACATTGTTTCACCCAGACACAGCGGATCACATGACATTGGATAGGACCAATGAAATCAATCCTATACCATGTGATCACTGTGTCCAATCCGGAGAAGTAAACATTCCAGCAGCACCAGACTGTGGGAGCATTGTAAAGTCTTTATACCACCAGTCACTTCACAGTGTCCCTGATCGCTGCCTAACTGTCACCTGTCACCAGTGCTTCCAGTGTCCTTGATTGCAGTGGGTCCTTGTTTACTCTCAATCCAGTGTGCCCTAATCACCAAACCAGTGATCACTAAATGCGACCATACTGTTTTGTTCCTGATCACTGAAATACCGTTTGGTTCCTGATCACCACCATGCCAGTTTGGTTCCTGATCACTGCCACGCCAGTTTGGTTCTTGATCACCTCCATGCCAGCTGGTACCTGATCACTGTCACACCAGTTGGTTCCTGATCACGAGACACCAGTTGGGTCCTGATTACCACACCAGTTGGGTCCTGATCACCACACCAGTGGGCCCTGATCACCACCATCATCTGTGAGCTGTTAAAGCCATTTTCAGCCTCTTCACACAGTTTATACACCTCCACACCAGCTGGTTCCTGATCACCGCAATGCCAGCTGGTTCCTGATCACCGGCACACCAGTTTGGTTCCTGATCACTGCCACGCCAGTTTGGTTCCTCATGACCTCCATGCCAGCTAGTACTTGATCACTGCCACACCAGCTGGTTCCTTATCACATCCATTCCAGTTGGTTCCTGATCACTGCCACACCAGTTGGGTCCTGATCACACTAGTGGGTCCTGATCACCACCATCATCTGTGAGCTGTTACAGCAATTTTCAGCCTCTGTACAGAGTTTATACACACACAAAACATTGCCAGCTAGCTCACGGTGTCCCTGATCTCTGCCCAACAGTGTCTAGTGTGAACCATACCAGCAGGTCCTGATCACCACCATCCAAGTGGGTCCTGATCACCACCATTGTCTGTGACAAGAGAGAGTGTTTACAGCTAAATGAGTAATCACACACACACACACACACACAAAACATTGCCTGCCAGATCATGGTGTTCGCAATTTCTGCCCAACAGTGTCTAGTGTAAACCATACCTGATCACCGCCATACCAGTGGGTCCTGATTACTGCCATACCAGTGGGTTCTAATCTCAGCCATACCAGTGGATGCTAATCCCAGCAACACTGGTATTAACGCCTTATTAAAAAAAACCTACACCAGTGAGGAGGCATTCAAAATTCTGAGTATGGCGAATGAGAGTAATGGGGAACTCTCACTGTTAGACTCAGATTTTGAATATGAACCTGTAGATGGCAGCAGTTCAGCATCTGATTCAGAAGAAGAACAGCTTCCAACAAAAAGAATGAGGCACTCTGAGAAGCAGCAGGCAAGCACAAGCAGCTCAATACCTCCCTATGATATGGCTAGCACTAGCGATGCAGTTCATCCACCACACCGATGTCAGCCACCAAGGATTAGAGCCCATACTGCTGTTCCAGAGGCACTTCTAAATCCTGTGTGGCTACCTTCAGATTCAAGAGCACCTATAAACCCCCCCATTCATAGCCCTGCCAAGCATTCAGATAAAAAACCCAAAATTGTACTCCTATTGATATGTCCAGAACCCGCGATAAAATAATTTTGCAATTTTGACACTTCAGCGATAATTCCCAGTGCCCAATTCCCAAAAAATCCCCCTGAGTATGAGAAACTTTAAAACATTTGGCAACTGATCAATTATTGTAACCAAAAATGATCTGAAATATATTGTCCTGACAAAAACATCTGTGTCAATGAGTCCCTCATCCACTTCACCGGAAGGCTGGGCATAAAACAATATGTCCCAAAGCAATACATGGTGAAGATATACAAATTTTGCAAAAGGGCTACAGGGTATGTGCACAATTTCTGAAGTAAAGGACAGCAAGCTAACCCCCCTGATTGGCCAACCTATACGGTGACCAGTAGTAAAATTGTACAGGACCTTCTATTCCCTCTCTTCAAGAAGGGGTACCACCTTTACATGGACAATGTTTATACAAGCTTGCTCCTTTTCCACCACCTTTACCTCAACAAAACTGTGGCCTGTGGTACAGTTTGATCCAGTTGAAAGAGAGTCCCACAAGAACAAGTTGTCAATAGGCTGAACAAGAGTGAGTCAGCCAGTTTGAGGAATGTTGAGATCTTGCCCCTTAAGTGGTGAGACAAACGAGATGTGTACATCCTTTCCTCTATCCACAACAGCAGCTCATTGGAAATTCAAACAAGGCATTTCCCATCCAAGAACCCCAGTGCATACACGATTACAACCAGTTCATGGGGGGAATGGATTTAAACAATCAGATGTTACAGCCCTACTTTGCCACCAGAAAATCGATCCACTGGTATAAAAAAAAGTATCCATCTACCTTTTTCACCTGGCCCTATACAATTACTACGTAGTCTACCAGAAGTCCACACAAAAACCCGTCACTTTCTTACACTATCAGGAGATTTTCACACCCCTCATCTATCAGGAGAGCACTGTACTTGAATAAATTTGGTCTGATGCCGTGTATGTTTCAAAAACAGAATTTGCTGTCACCCTATACTATTGTTTCCAATGTCTTGACCAGCCTGTCCTCTGTATAGAAGAGTGCTTCAGTCACTACCACACTTCAAATTGATAATGGTGAAGGTATGGTGATGATATTTCCCTTGTTATTACCTGCCTTTTGCCTGCTACATTTCCACCTGCTGCCCGGACCCATTTGCCTGCCAATTCATCTGACCCTGGCCTGTTCATCAACTATGCCTCTGCCTGCCGCTTGCTGCCTGAACTGTTTATCCACCAAGTTTCTTCTTTACTCCTGAACTGAGCCTGTTAACCGATCATGTTTTTTGTCTACCTCCTGGACTGATCTTTTACCCTCCCACTGTAGTAGTGGTATTTCAGACAACATGGGGGTCTTACGTATGTGAGGGGATACAGAATAGTGTTTCTAAGTACAGAGAACTACGTCTTTGGTTTTCCTTCAGTTTTCAGGGTCTTGGGAGGCTTCAAAGAAAATTGGATTGGAAGGAGCAACTACCCCTTTGTCCAGTCTTACTAACCAAGGCCCTAAGCCTAATGTTTTTGCTTGGACCAATCCTTTGACCATGCCTGCTGTCTGTACTGACTGTGGCCTCTTTATTGACCATGTTCCTGCCTTCTGCCTGAACAACTGCTTTGCCTATTTGCTGACCGTTCCTCTGCTTAGTACCAGTACTGACCCATCTGTACATCCCACTGGCTATGTTACTGCAGAACACTGGTACCACCCATCCTCTGTGGACAACTGCACTACTGAAATCACAGGTACTCTTTGTTCACCCTCCTGTACTTCCTGACAAGTTAACATACTGCTATGGGGGCAGTCACGCACCAGTAGGTTAGGCTTTTAGGAACAGGGATTGCTGTAGGTGAAGCTACACTAAATTGATATATATCGTTGACTGATTTTTGTGACACAAAGGTTACAATGTTCGGTACATAATTAGTGCAAACATTAAAAAGGTCTTACAAATGTGGGGAATAGTAGCAGAGTGTGTGTTGAGGTGTTATTCTAAGAATGGCCATATAGCGTGTAAGAAATGTCTTATTAATTGGCAATATTGCATTAAAAAAATACATTTTCATTTTTTTCCCCACATTTTTCAAAAACTTTTGGCAACAAAATGACATTTTCAAAAGACTCCTAATGCCTTTTAAATAATACATTGGGGTGCTTGCTTTCCAAAATGTGGTCATTTTGTGGGTGTTTCCCCTGTCCTGGTTTTTAAGGGCCTCCAAAAATGTGATAGGTAGTAAAAAAATTAGTGTAATTTGTGTAATGTGTAATTTTTACCCCTAGAAAGCCTAAAGCTTCTTATTGGATCCACGTGGGGTCCCTCTGTGTGGCTAGACTGTGCAAATGGCCCACAAATGTGGTTTCGTCACACTCATGAGGAGTTAGAGAATGTGTTTTGAGGTGTATTTTTAAGTATGCCTATGATGTGTATTAGAAATATCTTATTAATTGACAACTTTGCATAAAAAAATAAATTTTCAATTTCTTTTTACATTTTCCAAAAACTTGTGGCAAAAAATGAAGTCAAAATGGGGTAATTTTGTGAATGTTTCCACTGTCCTGGTGCTCCAGGGCCTCCAAAAATGTGATAGGTAGTCAAAAATTTAGATGTGGAATTTTTTGCCTTTAAGCCTCGTACACACAATCGAATTTTCCACCGACAAAACCGTAGACTTTTGTCCAAAGGGCGTTGGCCCCAAACTTGTCTTGCATACAAACTGCACACAATTGTCAGCCAAGAAACCCGAACGTAATGACGTACTACAAGCCGATAAAGAGGAAGTTCAATTGTCATGTGCCACCCTTTGGGCTCCTTCTGCTAATTTCGTGTTAGTAGAAGTTTGGTGAGTGCTTGTCAGTTTGTTTCTGAATGGCCGTTCGTCAACCAGCCATGTTGCGTTATCGGAGGAGAGATTGTGCTATCATCGGAGTTATTGCTTTGACCCAAGTCCAGTCCAGGAACAGAAGGAGGAGGGCTTCTTGGACCAAGAATTGGTTGCTTAACCGCTTCAGCCCCGGAAGAATTTACCCCCTTCCTGACCAGAGCACTTTTTGCGATTCGGCACTGCGTTGCTTTACCTGACAATTGCGCGGTCGTGCGATATTGTACATGAACAAAATTGATGTCCTTTTTTTCCCCACAAATAGAGCTTTCTTTTGGTGGTATTTTATCGCCTCTGCAGTTTTTATTTTTTGCGCTATAAACAAAAAAGGAGCTACAATTTTAAAAAAATGCATTATTTTTTACTTTTTGCTATAATAAATATCCCCCAAAAATATATAATTTTTTTTTCCTCAGTTTAGACCGATATGTATTCTTTCTACATATTTTTGTTAAAAAAAACACAATAAGTGTATATTGATTGGTTTGTGCAAAAGTTATAGCGTCTACAAAATAGGCGATAGATTTATAGCATCTTTATTATTATTTTTTTTTACTAGTAATGGCGGCGATCTGCAATTTTTATAGTGACTGCGACATTATGGCGGACACATCAGACAATTTTGACACATTTTTGGAACCACTGGCATTGATACAGCGATCGGTGCGATTAAAAATGCATTGATTACTGTAAAAATTTCACTGGCAGTGAAGGGGTTAACACTAGGGGGCGGTGAAGGGGTTAACTATGTTCCCTGGGAGGTGATTCTAACCGAAGGGGGAGGGACTAACTACAGGACGTGACAGATCATGGTTCCTAGCTAATAGGAACACACGATCTGTCACTCCTGTCAGAACAGAAGAGGGAAGTGTGTGTTTACACACACTCATCCCTGTTCTGTGTCACCTGGTCACGATTGCTCATGGCCGGCGGTCATCGCGACCATTGGCCATGAGCATCGGCACCCCTGCTGTGCAGCGGGCACATGTGCGCCTGCTATCCGGACCTCGCGAGATCATGTACAGTAACATGATTTTGCGCAGGGGAGCCAGCCTGCCGCAGTAAAACTTTGGCGCCCGGTTCGGAAGTGGTTAAACGTGAACAATTCTGTCATATGCCTTTGCTGCGGGACCTCCAGGAGAATAATCCTGATGATTTTAGGAATTATCTCCAGAATGACCCCTGCTTTCACCGTCTCTTGGAATTGTTGACCCCATATATTAAAAAGCAGGACACATGCATGCGGCTACTTGGCGACGGGAAAAAGTCTCCAGGACCTCAAGTTTATGACTGGGATCTTCCCCCAGGCTCTGGGACTCCTTATTCCAGAGACCTGTTCTGCCATTATTCAAGTCCTGCAGAAGGACTATATTCGGGTAAGTTTTAGCCTTTAATAACACATTCTAGGTATTTAATGTTTGCTAATGTATTGTATTAATTTCTTGATTCCATAATTACCAATGTTGTAATATGCTGTGAATGTCTTCTTTGTCCACATGCATGCTGTAAGCTTTTTATGCTCCTGTATTTTCCTTCACTTATCTCTCCAGCATGCTATGCTGGGCCCATGCACACCTAGCCTAGTAACTTGTAATGCATGCAATGCATTTTGGCAGCTACATTTTTGTGCTTACCCTAAACACCCCCTAAAATGTGTCCAAATGTTATTGTTGTCCTCAAATTCAGGCAGAGTGCAAGAGGCTATTTTTTTGGAGCACAAACTCATTTGGAAACCTCCCCAAAATGCTAAGTCAACTGATACAAATACTGTATTTGCTGACTTTGCAAAACCCATACACAATATAGCTCTTTGGTGGTCATATTTCTGCATGAATTCACCAAAGCATGTAGTGCAAGGGACTGCCTGATTAACTTCAAATTGTAACATAGAAAGTTTTTGTCTCCTATTATCTTGATAGGTAATTTATGAATGGCAAACTGTGCTTCAATTTGGACAGTGTGTATCCATATTTTTAGATTAGGACACTTCTTACTGTACCTGTCCACTGGGCTAATAGTGTAAGTAAGCAGGGGCTGGCCAAAGTATCACTGATTATTTATGCATTCAGCTCTCATGGAAGTAGAGAGGGTTACCTGTCCAAAACATCTACCCATTACCTCCCCCCACCATAACATTTTTATAATGTGCCACCAAAGGGGTTGAGGAATCTGATACGTTGACCTTACACTTTTGTCTTTAAATACTCATTTAAATTTTCTACTTATGTTGGCCAAGAATGTTTGGGTCAAATCTACTTGCAATGTTATATGCAGAAGTACTAATTTTTTATTTCTTTTTTGACTCCACAGTTTCCTTCCAACCCAAAGCAATGGCAGGATGTTGCAGGTCAGTTCCAGCATCAGTGGGATTTTCCCAACTTTGGTGGTGCTATTGATGGGAAACATGTCAGGATTGTCCCACCACCCAAATTGGGCTCATAGTACTTTAATTACAAGGGTTTTTGCAGCATAGTCCTGCTAGCTGTAGTGTCTGCAACGTATGAGTGCCTTTTTTTTGATGTTGGGAAAAACGGCCGCAACTCGGATGGAGGTGTCATAATGCAGACTGAGTTCTACCATCGGCTCCAGAATGACACCTTAAATTTGCCACCTGCTCAGGACAATGTTGAAGGTCTCAATTTTGTTTTTGTGGCCTTTGCTCTGGGGGAACTTTTTATGAAGCCCTTTCCTATGAGGAACCTCACCCCAAAGTAGAGAATTTTTACTTGTAAGCTCTCTCGTGCCAGAAGGTTGAAAATGCCTTTGGCATCCTCTTCAGGCTGCTTTTAACAACTATCAACCTGGCACAATATAAAATAAATCATGTTGTTTTGTGCTGTTGCATCCTCCACAATTTTTTACAGAGGAATGCTAACAGCTACCGTTCCTCAGGGCCAACTGATGTGGACGCCACAGTGTCAGGCCCAGCTGAAGAGGCTGCAGCTCATCCGTTGGTGTCCATGAAGATGGCTCTCGAACCTGGCCGTGCTGGGTTGCCCTCCCAAAATGCTCGAGGTATCCGGCAAAAATACATAGAATATTTTGTGGGTAAAGGGGCAGTGGCTTGGCAGCAAACTGTAGCTGATCCAGAATCATCATTTTATTTTATCATAAACTACAATTTCATTTGAACTACTGTTGTCTGTTTCTCATCTGCATATCAGGTTGTCAAATAGCCTGTTTTTTTCCATTTCATACAATAGTGCAAACGAACCTTATTTGCTACATGGGGTGACAATCTCTTCTTCAGCTAACTATTATGTTGTGCTGTGGGTCTGTTACACACACACAATGTTTTTGTTCTTAATGTATCTAGTGCATTAAGTTCAAAAACATTATGCTTTTTCAACTCCTTTAATTTCATGAGGTCATAAAATTGGCTGGGTTGGGCACATTTTAGAGCACATTGTCAATGTAACTACACCAACTTAACAAATACATTGGTATTGAGCTTTGAAATAATAAGCCACGCATTGTTTAGGAAAAAACATTTTACTCAAAGCACATTCACATGTGCATTTTAAGGTTTTATAACAAACCAACCTCTTGGTTTATAAACATGTATGTTTGCCATTATTTTGCCTTTTTTGGGGCTAAACAGGCATAAACATAAGATACACATCCCCAACTCAGGAACTTACAAAGTTCGAGTTCGTTAAAGTGAAGTCGATATGAGACATTAGTATCCCAAGACTGTGTTGATGTTGCCTTCCTCAGATGGGGTGATCTCTCCCCTCTAAAAGCCAAAATTTGAAGCCACATCCATGTAGAGGCATAACTGTTAAGTGTCCCTTATGATCCCCTGCCTAAAATGTGTGTAGGTACAAACAGGTTAGTTTCTAAAGTCCAGTGTGCCAATATGTGCTATCTCCCATCACAGGGTATAAATGGACGTGTTTTGGGGGTTCAACCCCTTCCTCATAACTAAAGTAGATAAGAGGAAGGGGTTGCACCCCCAAAACACGTCCATTGATAACATGCGCTATCTCCCATCACAGGGTATCAATGGACGCGTTTTGGGGGTTCAACCCCTTCCTCATAACTAAAGTAGGTAAGAGGAAGGGGTTGCAGCCCCAAAACGCATCCATTGATACCCCCATGATGGGAACAAGCACATGTTGACTCACTGTGTGTTGTGTGGCTTTAGCAAACTAGATGTAGGGAAAGACACACATTTTAGGCATGGGGAAATAAGAATCTTTTGGCACCATTTGTGTGCATCTTCAAATTTTGGCTTTGCGATTCTTAAAAAACACATAAAGATTACAATAAACATTACTTAGGGCAGCGTTTCCCAACTCTCCTTCGCCAGATGCATTCCCAGGTCATGTTTTCTATATTTTTTGCTTTTGTCACAGAGGTGATGATGTCATTTTCAAGGTTAGTAATTCACACAGTCGTTTTTATACTAAGGAAAATACAGAAAACAGGACCTGGTGGTGCACCTAGAGAAGTGGAGTGGAGAAACACTGACCTCGGACACTAAAGCCTAGGGTCACATTGGAGTGATATGTCATGCGATTTGAGAGATAAAATTGCATGACAAGTCGCAGCCTATTGGAGGCAATAACACTGTTCCAATCACTGCACCAATTTGCAAAAGTAGTTCCTCCACTACTTTTGCTGATTTCAGGTGCAACTTCAATAGACATCTGGGCATGAATCCACACACATGTCTATCAAGTAGCACCTGAAATCGCGCTGACCTTGCTACTTAGAAATTTCAAAGTAGCATCAATGTGAACCAGGGATAGCATTGATTTTTGCACTTGCCACATAAGGCTTTGTTGCCCAAACCAATTTGCATCCTAAATTAACAAAGTATGTGTACTTTACTGCAAACAAAATACAGCGTTCCTAAAGAAGCAATGACAGACACAAAGTTGGTTCCTACTTTTTTAGATGTAACTTGGCTAACAGCCACATTTCTTATAAAAGTTTCTTAGAAAACTACAAAAATTACAGGTAAACATGTAACTAAAACTGGTGAAGGTATTCAAGTTTTTGGATGAAATAGTAATATACAAAACACGGATATTTGTACAATGTGTGAAAGCACACCTTCAAGCTTTTTATACATGACAATAATTTTGGACAAGCTACCCCACCATATTCAACAATGTGCTGTGTCCAATTTGGTGCTGTAGCTGGGGGTTTCTTCTAAAGCATAATTACTCATCTGAGGAAGGCTGCAAGTGCTGAAACATAGTTACATGATTACATAGTTAGTCAGGTTGAAAAAAGACACAAGTCCATCCAGTTCAACCATAAAAAACAAAAAACAAAAAAAAAAACAAAAAAAAAAAAAATATCGTACAATCCAATAGACCCAATTCTATACCCACAGTTGATCCAGAGGAAGGCAAAAAACCCCAGCAGAGCATGCTCCAATTTGCTACAGCAGGGGAAAAAATTCCCTCCTGATCCCCCAAGAGGCAATCGGATTTTCCCTGGATCAACTTTACCTATAAATGCTAGTACCCAGTTATATTATGTACATTTAGGAAAGTATCCAGGCCTTTCTTAAAGCAATCTACTGAGCTGGCCAGAACCACCTCTGGGGAGAGTCTATTCCACATTTTCACAGCTCTTACTGTGAAGAAACCTTTACGTATTTGGAGATGAAATCTTTTTTCCTCCAGTCGTAAAGAGTGCCCCCTTGTCCTCTGTGTTGACCGTAAAGTGAATAACTCAACACCAAGTTCACTATATGAAACCCTTATATATTTGAACATGTTGATCATATCCCCCCTTATTCTCCTCTTCTCAAGAGTGAATAAATTCAGTTCCTCTAATCTTTCCTCATAGCTGAGCTCCTCCATGCCTCTTATCAGTTTGGTTGCCCTTCTCTGCACCCTCTCCAGGTCCCCGATATCGTTTTTGAGAACTGGTGCCCAAAACTGAACTGCATATTCCAGATGAGGTCTTACTAATGATTTGAACAGGGGCAAAATGATATCTCTCTCTCTAGAGTCCATACCTCTCTTAATACAAGAAAGGACTTTGCTCGCTTTGGAAAACGCCGCTTGGCATTGCATGCTATTATTGAGCTTATGCTCTACCAAAACCCCCAGATCCTTCTCCACTACGGATTCCCCCAGTTGTACTCCCCCTAGTATGTATGATGCATGCATATTCTTAGCTACCAAGTGCATAACTTTACATTTCTCAACATTTAACCTCATCTGCCACATAGACGCCCAATCAGACAGTGCATTGAGGTCAGCTTGTAAATTGGAGACATCCTGTAAGGACATTATTCCACTGCATAGCTTGGTGTCATCTGCAAAGACAGAAATGTTACTTTTGATCCCAGACCCAATATCATTTATAAAGATTTTAAAGAGTAAGGGTCCCAGCACTGAAACTTGGGGTACACCACTGATAATCTTAGACCATTCAGAGTAAGAATCATTAACCACTACTCTCTGAATTCTGTCTTTTAGCCAGTTTTCTATCCATTTACAAACTGATACTTCCAAGCCTGTAAACTTTAACTTGCACATGAGCCGTGTGTGCGGAACTGTATCGAACGCTTTTGCAAAATCCAAGTATACCACGTCCACAGCCACCCCTCTGTCCAAGGTTTTACTTACCTCTTCATAAAAAGAAATCAGGTTTGTCTGACAACTTCTGTCTTTCATGAATCCATGCTGTCTGTTGCTTAAAATGTTTTTTTCCAGCAAGAACTCGTCTATGTGGTCTTTTATTAAATGCTCCAGTATCTTCCCGACTATAGAAGTTAAACTAACAGGTCTATAGTTACTTGGTAAAGACTTTGATCCCTTTTTAAATATTGGCACCACGTTTGCCCTGCGCCAATCCAGTGGTACTATTCCCGTCATTAATGAGTCCCTAAAAATTAGATACAATGGCTTTGAAATTACAGAGCTCAATTCTTTTAGGATCCGTGGGTGGATGCCATCAGGTCCAGGTGCTTTATCCACCTTTATTCTGTCTAAATATTTCTGAACCATATCACTTTTGAGCCATAATGGATCATTCGGGGCTGTTGTCAATACCACCACCATTATGGACATGAGCTCCCCCATGCTCTTTTGTATACACAGAGCTGAAAAATTATTTAATAAATTAGCCTTCTCCTTGTCCCCAGTCACCCACTCTAGATTATTTTGTAAAGGGCCTACATGCTCAGACCTGACCTTTTTACTATTAACATATTTGAAGAATTTTTGGGGATTTGTCCTACTATTTTTTGTGATCTGTCGTTCATTTTGAGTTTTTGCATCCTTGATTTCCTTCGCATCGGTTTGATCCTGTTTAACATGATGTAGGCAACAAAAAAGATAATGACAAGTCATGGAGTTGCAGGTTTATATGTCAATCTTTTGCTAAGGTGAAATCATACATTTAAATATTACAGTTGCAACTATTACAAAAATGTGCAAAGGTTAGTCAATTTCAAACTGTACAAACACATGTACAACAGAACGAAAAAAACAAAACATGTTTGCTTTTTAAATTTTAGCTAAAATATTGATGATGTTGATAACTCGGTTTTGGAGATCATGCATGTTTTCTTTAATTTTCTCCAATTCCCTATTGCAAACCAAGAGCTCACTGATAAGTATTTGTGCACTTGCACTGCTGAAGTGAGTTTTGTCTTCCATAACATCCACATCACCTAAAAAATATAAAACACACCATGTATTAGAAATATGCAGATATCCATCTAATACTTGAAACTGTTGTCTCAGACACTGACCTGTGGTCAACACAGTTTTAAGAACTTCACACAGTACTTCCTGCACATCAGCATCAACATTTTCTTCAGGGTGTGTGGTGAGTTGACTTTCTGGATCTTCAGGAGGTACTGGGTTACTGGTGTACACACAGCTCAGATGTTCCTCTTCCTTTCTCCTCCTTTTGTGAATCCAAAAAAGGTATACTTAGCAGACAGATATGTTAGTCTAGAAATAGTAATATGAAACATTGTTTGGAAGTGTCTTTCAATTTTCTGTTTTGGCAGAGATCCAAGCTGAATACATGATTTTTTCCCTTTCCAAAGCAGGAATACTTATCTGTTTTGTGCAAGTTTCACAAATGGAGATACCCCTAGTATCCACTGGAGCACCTGTGTGGGACACCATAACAAGGGTGTTATGGTGTCCCACACTGGTGCTCCTGCATCCAACTGCATAACAGCTGCTCAGTGTCTTCTACTGACACTGAATAAAGTTGACATTTCATTAGTTATGAACACATCTAGACAACAATCATGAACTTATGTTATATCAAAATAGGCCATAACAAATGCATTAAATGTGCATCTTCCAATAACGAAGAATTAGTGGTCGATCAAAATGATGTTTCATGTCCCACAAAAGATTCCTGTGTCCATGAAACTAAAACTTGGCATTTTAAACTGTAGAAAAGTAAAGGAAAGAACATGGACTGGCACAAAATTAATAATAGGAACACAGGACAAATACTTACTTTTTCGCAGCACTTTCCTAATTTTTCTATACTGATCTTTCTCTCTCAATTTTAGGTCTGACCAGCATTTTATCAACTGATCCTTGTTTCGTCATACCCCAAAGTTCCTGTGCAGACTTCTCGCTACTTTAGCCATGATCTTGGCCTTTCTGGCATTTGGGTTTCTGTAAGGTCCATGCTTCCCATCATAGTCTGTCCTCACTAAGATGTCCACCATCTCCACCATTTCTCCAAACAACATATTTGTGGCCTTATAGCTCCTCCTGGATCTAGAAGTCACTTTCTCTGGGTTTTCGTCATTGCTGCTCTCACCACACACCTGCTGTCTTGCCACCATTTGGTCTCCCACTGCCCTGAAAGAGAAGAGGCAGGGAATACACTAGAAAGAAGGACAGGGGTCGATGTAATGGTAGTTGGAATGATCTGGGTGTGGAGGATGAATGATTGCCATCGTCAACACGCAAAAGGAGCCACAAAATGAAGGTACAATTGTAAATTGGGGCATTGGTAGTTAGTGGCCTATACTGCTTAGATTGAGGCCTAGATTGGTACCAGATTATGAGTTAAGCCTGATCTTATGGTTTGTTTTGAGTTCTGTCTTGCAGGCATCAGATAAATAATTGATCATGGTGGATAAATTCACTACGCCTGACTTTTTGCCTCAATTTATCAACCAATACCAGGAGCTGCCCTGTCTGTGGAAGGTAAAAAGTAGGGATTATTCTAATAAAATCAAGACGAAGGCAGTGATGGAGAAACTTCTGGAATGGGTGAAGCCTCTGTACCCCAGGGCAGACATCAATTTTGTGAAGAGCGAAATTGGGAACCTGAGGAGTATGTTTCACAGGGAGCACAAGAAGGTCCAGGAATCACAGAGATCGGGAGCATCAGCAGATGACATATATATCCCCAGGCTATGGCACTACTTTTTTGTGCGAACAAACCCAACCCAGGCCATCACTCTCAACACTCCCTTCCACATCGGATGAGGCCACAGCTCCTGAGGTCCACCCTGGTCCTTCGACACAGGATGAAGATTTGGAGGAGCCCAGCTTGACCCAGGTATGGCATTGTTGAACATATTTGTATCCAAAAATAGAATTATAGACATTATTGTTCAAAATTTTCTGCATTAACAAAGTGATTTCCCTATCAATAGACATTAGTGGCCAAAAATGATTGGGACAAGAAGGAAAAATGCTGGGGTCAGAATGACAGTCTTTTCTTTTTCTCCACATTCAATTTGCAACAGTCATGAGCTCAAAATTGTGTGTGATTGATGACCAAAAAAAAATACTAATTATGATCCATTTTCATACACAGGAGAGTGGCAGTTAGAGAGGAGCCAGTGGCTAGCAGCCACACAGAGCCCCAGATCCCTCCCCTAGGCCCTCCTATTAAAAGGGCCAGGATGAGCAGGAACCTAGACGAAGCCACAGCTGCCTTCTTCAGCCATGCAACAACTGCCATTAGTACAGCCCCAGATGCAGCTGAGGCTTTTGGCTGTCTGACAGCTAATAAGTTAAGAGACATGGATGGGGAGCAAAGGAGGATGTGCCAGGATTTAATTCTGCAGATCCCCAACAAGGGGGAGGGGATAAATTTCCTCAAAAACACATATCTCAGATTTGGATGTCCCACCTCCACAGCCAACACAGCAATCCCACCCACCACAGCTGCATGCCGGACATTGGCAGTTTCAGCCCCAAGACCCCCAACAAGCCTGGTTAGCTTGGGATTTTCAGCAAGACAATTATTAATTCCCTTTTTTTAAATTATGAATTTAGTTGTTATACTTTATTTATTTTTGCATGCAGAGAATGCACTTTTTGTTTAGGTTATTGAATTTTGATTTTGATGGCAGATAACATGTCTAATTTATTTGAGTTTAGGGGGCGTGGCCTGATGCATGGAGTGAGAGGACGTGCTGGGCTCCAGCTCCCGGATCCCTCGGCTCTACAGGGCATTTCTACACCGATTTCGGCTGTGCAAACAACCACCATGGGGAAAGCTAAGTACAGAGACCAGCAGGGAACAAGAGGTTCTCGTCCTGGTGGGAATTTGGGGAGCTTTTTTACACGATCCTCGGCCGCGGCCCAGCGCCAGCCGGGATCCAAGATGGCGCTGGCGCCTCCGTCCCCGGTCCGCTCTGAGTCAGCCCTGGACTCTATGGCATGCTCCCAGGCATCCCACCCTATCCCAGCTACAGAGGATTCTTCCCCCAGTCTCTCCAGAAGCCACTCTAATGCATCCTTAGGCTCTGAGGATGGATGGGATCTGGAATCACAGATGAGATCCCTGCACAGCTACATGCGGTCTCTCCCTACAAAGGCTGACTTTGAACAATGTGTTCACCGCATTGAGAAAACTTACAAGCAGGAGATCTCTGAGCTTAAAAGGGACATTGGTGTTCGTTTTGAGGATATAGAAGCCACTACTGAGACCCTTCATGCTACGGTACAGTCGCATGAGGAAATACTCAACTCTCACACAGTCATGCTGCACCACCTTGCGTACCAGCAAGATGATATTGAAAACCGAAACAGGCATAATAATATCCGCATCCGCGGCAT
This sequence comes from Lithobates clamitans, assembly GCA_037952925.1. Classification (NCBI taxonomy): domain Eukaryota; kingdom Metazoa; phylum Chordata; class Amphibia; order Anura; family Ranidae; genus Lithobates; species Lithobates clamitans. The sequence continues at coordinate 100,573 of JBBGZY010000223.1, read as the reverse complement.
TCCTGAATCTGTGGAACCCAAGGACTTGAAAGCGGCGATGACGGCCATTTTTAACCAGCTTTTACAATTGCCCAAAGATAATCCATTTGAGCTTGACCGGGTTCACAGGACCTCTGGCCCCAGGAACTCTGACCCCTCATTTGTTCGTGATACGCTCTGCAGAGTGCATTTCTATAACATTAAGGAATCTATCATGCGTGCCGCCAGTACGCAGGACTCTACTCCACACAGCTACTCCAATCACGCCAACTGAAATATCAATGGCGCTTTCCTTTCCAGTTATGGGTGCACCATGATGGTAAGCCATTTTTCGCACGCTGGGTGATCTTTCCGCATTTCTCAGCACCCTGGAACTGCCTCATGTTTCTGTGCCGGATTGGCACTTCACTCCTGCTACACCAGGCCTACCATGCATCCCACAGTGGCAAAAACAAAGTCGCAAACGCCGCCCTGGATCCTCGTCTCGCACAGATCCTGACGATTGATGTCATCTAGACCGGCTGGTCATTCATCTTCTTCTTTATGAAAGCAGGAGCACATCCTGCCTTATCTTGGAACCCTTGCAGATTTACCTCTCCGAGACTTCCATGATGTTCTTCTCTCAACCACATACCTTCCAGCTAGTTGTTTCTGTTAACCATTATCCTCAATTGGAAGGTTTTATTCTTTTTTCATTATTGTTACCCATGCTGGGTTTTTTCTTCGAAAGACACCAGGTTCCTTAACCTTAAGCTAGAATAATGGATCCAAGTTAAACAAGGTTGAACTTACCCTGAATCACCAATCTTGCCTTTTGCAGCCATTATCTTCCTCACCTGCCGTGAAGCCAGTCCCGAAGTGCATCCAGCTCCATATTGCTGGAGGTTCTCACCAACTGTCCTTAAACTTTTATTTTCTCCTTCTCCAGGGACAAGTGCGCCTGTTAGCACATCACTATTGCTCTCACGGCAAACACATATGTTTACAGTTATTTTGTTAACTCATGGTTTATTCCAATGTGATATGTTAATACTTATACCCTCTACTCTTACCCATACAGCCTAGCTTAATTACATATATTACCTGCCCATTGGGCCCTGAGGCTCCGGGAGCCCTCCCATGCTAAACACTAACCCCCCTTTAGGAATATTCTGTGCTCTTAGCTGGCACCGTACCCTGGTTTATAGATGTTACCAATTCTACAGTTTTATGTATTTTGTTTTCTTATATTTTTGATTACATGGTACCACCTAGTGGTCTATTTTAGTACATTCAGTATAATGTCCTATATGCATTTGTCAGGGTCCAAGCCTCCTACTTCTGTTCTCCACAGAACATATGGCTTTACCTCTTTACCAGAGTTGGTTCCTGGGACCCTTCTTGTTATTTCTCTCCCCTTTTTCTCTCTCTCCATGTCCTTTCCTGCTATTACCCTTCTGTCATACATATCTCCTTCTATTTGTTACCTTGCCTCTCCCCCCCTCCCTCCCTGTCTCCCCTCTCCTCCCCCCCTCCTGCTGGCTGGAGATGTCTCAAGAGGGACTCTCGTTATTCCATTTTCCTCCTCATTCCCAATACGCCCTCCCTAAAATGGCTGCTACTCCACCTCTTAGTCTAGCTTCCTACAATTGTAGAGGTTTTAACACCCCAGAGAAACGCAGCCAGATCCTCTATCACTTTCACAAACAAAGAACCAACATCCTCTTCCTACAGGAAACCCACTTCCGGTCTGGTTCAAATCCCACGATTCGTAATCGTTACTACACTTCCTGGTTCCACAGCACCAATCCAATTGCGAAATCCAAAGGGGTCTCTATTGCATTTCATAGGTCCTTTCACCCTGAAGTTATTGACTCGTGTATTGATGACCATGGTCGCTTTGTGTTTCTCAAACTAAAATTTAATAATTTTCTTTTTACAGTGGCCAATATATACGCCACTAACACTGACCAGGCACGTTTCCTATCATCCACTCTCACCAGACTAGCTTCTTTTGGAGGTCCCTGTGCTATCGTTGGAGGTGACTTCAATATGGCTCTTTCCCCATCTGCCGACACTTCTACAGGTAAGTCTTCCATAACCACAACCTCACTCTCCCACATCAGATCTCTTCTACATTCCCATCACTTAGTGGACATGTGGCGCATACACCATCCTACAGACAGAGATTTTACCTTACCCATAGCTCACAACTCATATAGTAGATTAGACTACTTCCTAATTTCCCAATCCCTCTTAGACACACCACTACAAACATCCTTGGGGCATGCCCTTTGGTCTGACGACTCTCCGGTTTACTTATCCTTTGCCCGACCCCCACAATCACGTAGAGGGAATTCTTGGCGTCTCAACGACAATCTTCTACGAGACTCAGTGTGTGTCGCTGAGGTCACTAAAGCGATCCAAAATTTTTGATCTGATCATATAGCGGATACCACCTCTCCACTTAATCAATGGGAGGCCCTGAAGTGTGTGGTCAGGGGTGTCCTTATACAAAACTGCTCTCGTCTGAAAAAAATTAGATCTGATGACATTAGGCGCCTTCTGACCACCATTTCGGATCTGGAATCCCTTCACAAACAAACCTTGGACCCCTCTACTTTTGTTACTCTTTCTAATTCCCGCCGTGATCTCCTCCAACTACTATACTCCCATTCTCTCATAGCCAGGGATCGTGCCCGCAAATCTTATTATTCCATAGCTAACAAATGTGGTCAACACTTAGCACGGGTCATCCATCCCAGAGCGCCACGTAGCCCCGTTCCCTTCATCACTAAGTCAGATCAGACCAAAGTCTTTGATTGCAGAGGCATATGCACTGCATTTAAAGACTTCTATTCTCAATTATACAACCTCCCGCAAACATCTCCGCCCAGTCCTGTGCCTCCCTCCCAGGATCCAATGCAGACGTATATAATGGAGACAGCGCTGCCCATGATCGACCCCCAGGAATCCACAGACCTGGATGGCCCCCTGTTGGAGCCGGAATTCCTGGGTGTCATCAAGGGACTAAAACTGGCAATTGTCCAGGCCCTGATGGCTACCCTCTGAGGTTTTACAAAACCTTTGCACCTTTGCTGGTCCCGTTCCTAATAAGGCCTTTAACTCCATTGACGATACTACTCTCCCCTCCACAGAGCTATTATCAGCTAATGATTCCATTATACTGAAACCCAATAAAGATCCCTCCCAATGCAGCAGTTATCGCCCTATCTCATTATTAAATATTGATCTTAAACTTTTTGCCAAAGTCCTTGCTAACCGTCTCTCTCCCTCTCTCCCCGGGATCATACATAGAGATCAGGTTGGCTTTGTTCCAGGCAGGGAGGCACGGGACAATACTACCAAAACTATTCACCTCATCTCATATTCCCAACGCCATCATCAACAGGTCTGCCTTCTCTCCTTTGATGCCGAGAAGGCATTCGACCGGGTCAACTGGCGCTTCTTTAAACTTTCACTTGAACAAATCGGGTTGGGGTCCTCTTTCATTTCCAAAATCATGTCACTTTACTCTTACCCCTCTGCTTTGTTCTTGGTTAATGGTACCTCGTCAGCAGCGTTTGATATATCCAGGGCTGCCCCCTTTGCCCCCTTCTTTTTGTCATTGTGATGGAGCATTTAGCATGCGCCATTCGCCAAAATGATTCAATACAAGGTGTACACACGCCATCCGCACACCATAAGCTTTCATTGTATGCCAATGACTTACTCATCTATGCTCACCAGCCCCCTATAACCCTCCCTTCACTTTTCTTGGAATTCCAGTGCTTTGGAAAACTAAGTAATTTTAAACTCAATATCTCCAAGACTGAGGCCCTCAACATCTCTCTTCCTGCATCTACCTTGTCCTCCCTCCGATCTAACTACTCTTTTCACTGACAGACCAAGGGCATCACTTACCTGGGAGTGATAACACCGGATAACCTTTCCAATCTTTTTACATTGAACTATATTCCCCTCCTCTCCCGTCTCCGCAAAGACCTAGCTTCCTGGGGGGACAAAAGTATTTCTTGGTTTGGACGCATAAATACCCTCAAGATGGACACTCTACCCAAACTGCTTTATTTATTCCAGACCATACCGGTCATCATACCCAAATTCTTTTTCTCTACCCTGCGCTCCCTCTCCATTTGCTTCTTGTGGAATAAAGGATTATCTAGAATCAAATTTAAATTACTCACACGGCCAAAACTGCAAGGCGGTACAGGCTTGCCAGGTTTTGAGCTATATTACAAAGCCACATTAATGGCGTGTATCCTTGAATGGTTCCCACGACCCTTTCAAAAAGCCTCGGTCATGGTTGAACAGGATATGTCCCCCGTTGATCTAAGGGCTTTACTTTGGGGTTATAGGAGCAACTTACCAGCTTTAGCCAACTCTTCTCCTCTAACTACAGCTGTCCTTTTGCTCTGGTACAAGAGAGGACTATGTGAGATTCTGTCTTCAGATCCAGCTCCTTTATCACCACTTTTTGATAATCCTGCCTTTCCACAAGGTATAGGGGCTCACGCGCTAGGCTCTTTTCTCCGCACCTCCTGGCCACAAGCTCATTCCTTCCTTCATGCGGACAATGGAATCCCAAATTTCCCTACGGGAAGCCAGGACTGGCTCACCTCCCTGCACCCCACTACTTTCACCAAACATCTTTTCAGTTCGTCTCAGATCCATCGCCCCCTGACTGAATTTGAACACCTAAGTTCCCTTCAAGTATTACCTAGATATTTACTCTCACACATTTACAGTCTGATTCAAGCTCTCACACTAAATGACTTACCCACTTACACTAGAATGTGGTCGGCAGACCTGGGAAAGACCATCTCCAGAGCGGAATGGCAAACTGCATTCCATTTCACACACAAGTCCTCAATCTCTTGTTATTCACAAGAGAAGAATTTTAAGGTTTTGTCGAGGTGGTACAGGGACCCTGCCACACAATCATACCTGCATGTCTGGTGGGAGTATGATCGGATCCGTCCCTTCTGGAAACAGGTATCCCAGGTTTATGAAAAAATGTATGACGATCCTTTGCAATTGACCCCTGAAATAGCCCTTCTCTCTATCCTGCCAGGATCGATAACCTCTCAAAAACGCAGTCTCCTCCGCTTCTTTCTGTCTGCTGCTCGCCAACTTATACCTCTTTTTTGGAAGACAGCAACTATCCCCACGTTGGCCCTTTGGACCTCCACTATGAATGATATCATGCGTATGGAGGAGATGTTAGCGCTAGACAATGATACCTACGAGAAATTCACAATATTATGGTCTGTCTGGTGACGCTTTTCCTCCTCAGACACGCTGGTTACTTTGCTCCCTGTCACCCCTCCTCCAACCTCTTCCACTAATTTGAATGCGCCCTGATCCCTGATTTATCCTTTTATCCTTGCAACTGATAAACTAGAGTCCCTCCTCTCCGTTTCCAGCCAGCAGATCCCCCCTCCTTTCTACTCCTTCCCCTTTCCTTACCCCTGTTCATCCTCCTATCTTTTATCCTACTTTTCCCCCTTTCATTTTCCTTCTTTCCATCTTGATGTTTGACATGATCTGTTTGTATGATCTACTACTCAATAGCTGCCAGTATTGCTGTGGGCGATAGCCATTTGGCATGCTGGTTGTCCTTTCACAGTATAATATTTTATGTAAACTGTATTATTTTCTTTTGTTTCTTCATACCAATAAAAACATTTTCAACTCTAATTTATTTGAGTTTATTTTTGGAATAATGCACAAGAAACAAAATGGCCTCAGCCAATGTGGAAGAAAGCGTTGACAGCAATGGCCTGGATTCGGTCTGGTCTGTCAAAAACCACAGCCTGGGAACATACCAGTCATCTGCTGCTGCTCCCAATCTCTCAGAGTCCAGATCATTCTTGTGCTCCCTTTAAATGTACTCCTCAGGTTCCTAATTTTGCTCTTCACAATGAAGGCTAACAGCCATCTGCCTGCTCCCCCATCTGACAGTTCTTAGATAAGTAAAGGCTGGGCCACCTTGGTGGTGGCAGCCGCGTTGTGATTGATGATGGATAGGGATGAGCTGAACACCCCCCCCCGGTTCGGTTCACAACAGAACCTGCGAACGGACTGAAAATTTGCAGAAACGTTAGAACCTCATTGAAGTCTATGGGACTCGAATGTTCGAAATCAAAAGTGCTAAATTTAAAGGCTAATTAGCATGGTATTGATCTAAAAAGGGTTTGGGAACCCAGGTCCTGCCCCAGGGGACATGTATCAATGCAAAAAAAGTTTTAAAAATGGCCGTTTTTTCGGGAGCAGTGATTTTAATTATGCTTAAAGTGAAAAAAAAAAGTGAAATATTCCTTTAAATATCATACCTGGGGGTTGTCTGTAGTATGCCTGTAAAGTGGCGTGTGTTTCCAATGCTTTGAACAGTCCCTGCACAAAATTACATTTTTAAAGGAATAAAAGACATTTAAAACTGCTTGCGACTTTAATGTCGGGTCCCGGCAATATGGATGAAAATCAGTGAGACAAACGGCATGGGTACCCCCCCAGTCCATTACCAGGCCCTTTGGGTCTTGTATGGATATTAAGGGGAACCCCACACCCAAATTTAAAAACAGGAAAGGCGTGGGGCCCCCAGGCCCTATATACTCCGAACAGCAGTATACAGGAGGGGCAAACAAGACATGGACTATAGGTTTGTTGTTAAGTATAATCTGTTTGTAATTTTGAACTGGTACATTTTTAAAGTGTAGCTCCAGCCAAAAAAAATCTATTTTTAAGCTTTTTGGAAAACATAGGGAAGGGTTATCACCCCTGTGACATTTGTTTTGCTGTCTGTGCACCTCTTCAGAAGATTTCACCTCACTTTCTGTCCCAATGACAAATGTTTTTTGACAATTTGGGTTTTTTTGTGAAACAAGGATTGTTGACAAAGCGGAGACACATTTTTCCCATATTATCTCATACAGGAGAGAATTTCCCTTCCTAGGGGTAGATTTCATCTCACTTCTGTTGTCTCCTTTCATTTGCAAGTAGGAGTCGTTTGTAAGTTGGATGTTTGAAAGTAGGGGCCTGCCCTATATACTCTGCAGAAATTGGGGCCTTAGGTGTTGGTGTTGCCACAACACTGTAAGCCCTCACAGTTACTCTTGGTGGGCGCTGGAACGGGCCCTGCTGTGAAATATTAGATCAAGAATTGTAATTATATGCACCTGTTGAACAGGGGCAGAAAAAATGGGCCTTTGGTGGTGTTGGTGGTGGTGTTTCCACAACACTGTAAGTCCTCACAGTTACTCTTGGTGGGAGCTGGAACTGGTCCTGCTGTGAAATATTAGATAGGGAATTGTAATTACATGCACCTGTTGAACAGGTGCAGAAAAATTGGGCCTTTGGTGGTGGTGGTGCTGGTGCCACAACACTGTAATTCCTCACAGTTACTCTTGGTGGGCGCAGAAACGGGCCCTGCTGTGAAATATTAGATCAAGAATTGTAATTATATGTCCCTGTTGAACAGGGGCAGAAAAATTGGGCCTTAGGCACTGGTGCCACAACACTGCAACCCCTCACAGATACTCTAGTTGGAGCGCAGGAATGAGCCCTCCTGCAAAATATTGCATCAAAAATTGTATTTACACGCCCCTGTTAAACAGAGGCTGAAAAATTGGGCCTTAGGCCCTGGTGCTGGTGCAACAACACTGCAACCCCTCACAGATACTATAGTTGGAGTGCAGGAACGAGCCCTGCTGCAAAGTATTGCATCAAAAATTGTAATTGCATGCCCCTGTTAAACAAGGGCTGAAAAATTGGGCCTAAGGCACTGGTGCTGGTGCCACAACACTGCAACCCCTCGCAGATACTCTAGTTGGAGTGCAGGAACGAGCCCTGCTGTAAAGTATTGCATCAAAAATTGAAATTACACGCCCCTGTTAAACAGGGACTGAAAAATTGGGCCTTAGGCACTGGTGCCGCAACACTGCAACCCCTCACAGATACTCTAGTTGGAGCACAGGAACGAGCCCTGCTGCAAAGTATTGCATCAAAAATTGTAATTACACGCCCCTGTTAAACAGGGGCTGAAAAATTGAGCCTAAGGCACTGGTGCTGATGCCACAACACTGCAACCCCTCACAGATACTCTAGTTGGAGTGCAGGAACGAGCCCTGCTGCAAAGTATTGCATCAAAAATTGTAATTAAATGCCCCTGTTAAACAGGGGCTGAAAAATTGGGTAATAGGCACTGGTGCCACAACACTGCAACCCCTCACAGATACTCTAGTTGGAGCGCAGGAACGAGCCCTGCTGCAAAGAATTGCATAAAAAATTGTAATTACATGCCCCTGTTAAACAGGGGCTGAAAAATTGGGCCTTAGCCACTGGTGGCGGCACCCAGAACCAAAAATATTCTTACAAGCTATCAGCATGATCATTGAGGAGGAAGAGGATAGTCACTCAGCATAACAGGATAGTCACTCAGCATCAGCATAGGCAGTCTTGAAGGGATCTGAGATTTCAAAAAAAATTATTCAGTTACATCAGCATCAGGTGCTTGGTAGCTGGTGGTGATCCAAGACTGATTCATTTTTATGAAGGTCAGTCGATCGATCGAGTCGGTGGACAGGCGCACCCTGTGATCAGTTACAAAGCCTCCAGCAGCACTGAATGTGCGTTCCGAAAAAACGCTGGATGCAGGACAGGCCAGTAGCTCAATTGCACACTGTGCAAGCTCTGGCCAGTGATCCATCCTCAAGACCCAGTAACCCAGAGGATTTTCGGTGGGAAAGGTGTCCAAGTCAGATCTTGCCCCGAGGTATTCCTGCACCATGTAAAACAGACGCTGGCAATGGTTGCTGGAACCGATCATACCTTGGGGCTGCGCACTAAAAAATTGTCTGAACGCATCGGTCAGACAGCCACCTTCTCCACTGCTCCTTCTTTGACTGACCAAAGCCCCAGCAACACGTTGTCCAGGAACAGGAGTTTGTAACCTCCCAGTCTCTGGGAACACATTGCACAGACCTTTCTGCAAGGCCTCCCGAAGATGTTTCATCCTCTGCTCCCTCTGCGACAGCAAGATAAGGTCCGCAACCTTACCCTTGTAACGTGGATCAAGGAGGGTTTCCAGCCAGTATTGATCCCTCTCCTTGATACCACGAATACGAGGATCCTTCCGCAGGCTTTGCAGGATCAGGGAGGCCATGCAGCTTAGGTTTGCTGAGGCATTCGGTCCGGAGTCCTCTGGGTCACTAAGGATGACATGATCCGCAGCCACCTCCTCCCAGCCACTCCCAGCCAAGTACAAGTCCATGTGTTTCTTGGGATGGTAAATGATCCCTTAAAGACTGCTGCTGATGCTGAGTGCCAGACTCCACCTCCATGCTGACACAATCCTCCTCTTCCTCCTCCTCCTCCTCCTCTTCCTGTGTGATCGGTGGGCACGCAGGAACACTGTCTGGATAAAAGGGGCCTTGAGAACTGCTCACCATCCTCGTGGCCTCCTCAAATGGTGACAGGACAGTGCATGCATCCATGATCATGGCCCACTGGTGTGGGGAAAAAAAAACAAGCTCCCCTGACCCTGTCCTGGTGCCATAGTCGCACAGGTACTCATTGATGGCCCTCTGTTGTGTGTGCAGCCGCTGCAGCATGGCCAACGTTGAGTTCCACCTGGTGGGCATGTCACAGATTAAGTGGTTCTTGGGCAGGTTAAATTCCTATTGGAGGTCAGCCAGCCGAGCACTGGCATTATATGACCGGCGGAAATGCACACAGACTTTCCTGGCCTACCTCAGGACATCCTGTAAGCCCGGGTACCTACCCAAGAACCGCTGCACCACCAAGTTAAGGACATGAGCCAAACAGGGCACATGGGACAGTTGTCCCTGTTGGAGGGCGGAGAGGAGGTTGGTGCCATTGTCACAAACCACCATACCTGCCTTAAGCTGGCATGGCATCAACCACCTCTGAACCTGCCTCTGCAGAGCTGACAGAATCTCTGCCCCAGTGGGGCTCCTGTCCCCCAAGCACACCAGCTCAAGCATCGCATGGTATCTTTTGTCCTGCATGCTTGTGTAGCCCCTTGAACGCCTATGGAGCACTGCTGGTTCCGAAGACAAATCAGCACAGGAAGAGGCCATGGAGGAAGAATAAGAGTAGGGATGGAGGAGAGAGGTGTGGCAGAATCACCACTAGTAGTATTTTGGAGGCGTTGTGGTGGAACAACCTCCAACACTACTGCACCCTGTCCTGCATCCTTCCCAGCTGCCAGAAGAGTCACCCAGTGCGCGGTGAAAGATAGGTAACATCCCTGTCCATGCCTGCTGGACCATGAGTCAGCGGTAATATGCACCTTAACGCTGACCGCCCTATCCATCGAGGCCAAGACATTGCCTTCCACATGCCGGTAGAGAGCCGGAATCACCTTCCGTGAGAAAAAGTGGCATTTGGGAACCTGCCACTGAGGAACCGCACATTCCACAAACTCATGGAAGGGGCAGAGTCTACCAACTGAAAAGTGCTAGCAATTTAGCCAAGCTAGCATTCAACCGCTGGGCATGTGGATGGCTGGGAGCGAACTTCTTTTGGCGGTGCAGCAGCTGGGGCAGGGAAATTTGCCTGGTACAATCTGACATCGGTGTACCAATAGCAGATTGCCCCCAAGTACTTGGCTGTGACACACCTAATTCTACACCTTCATTCCTCTCAGTGCAGGTCTCAGACAGGACTGAAGGTATAGTGGGGTTGAAGATCCCAGCTGATGAGGAGCAAGGAGAGGTCCTCTTTGTTCTTTGGTGTGGGTCTTTTAGGTACACTTGCCAACGAAATGCATGGCAGGTCAACATATGTCTGGTCAAGCATGTGGTGTCCAAGCAGGAGATGTTTTGGCCACGAGAAATACGCTTGAGATATATGTTGCAAATAGCAGCGGTGGGATCTGATGCACTCATCTCAAAAAAGGCCCACACCAAAGAACTTTTGGAATAACACGCAAAGACAGCAGCGCCCTGCACAAGCGGAGCTCTGCGGCGCAATGTAGTTGGTTTGCTGCCCTTAAGCTAGCCCCTGGAGGGCATCCTGCCTCGTTGGTGAGGTGCCTCCTCCTCCTCTCTCCTATCAGGCACCCATGTGGAGTCAGTGACCTCATCATCCCCTCCCTCCTCATCACTGGAGCAAATCTGGCAGTATGCTACAGCTGGGGGAACATGACCCGCCAGATTGCTGTCCTTCTTGCGCACCCCCTCTCTCTGGGCTCATGTTACTGCCTTCCTCTAGCTGGGTACCATCACCAGAGCCTTCAAAACACTGGGCATCCTCCTGGAGCATGTACCCAACACTGTGGTCAAACAGTTCGGGGGACTCCTCAGGAGGACATGGTGGGGCTAGGGAAGGAGTGACTGATGCCATTGAGCCGAGGGAAGAGGCCGCATTGGCAGCTGCTTTGCCAGACAAAGTATGTATATAAAAAATATTGCGCTAACGGTTACGGTATATGAGTGGAGCTGCATCTATAAAGTGTTATACAACACCAATCAGAATTTAGAAAGCAAAAGTCGCGCTAATAAAAAAGTGGTGAAACTCGAAGTGTTAAATACCACAAATCATAGTGTCAATAATAAATATTAAATAAAGTATTGAGATGCAAAAAAACCCTGAAAATATTCAAAGCAAATGTAATCAAAAAAACGTGCAAGAGTAAAGAGAGTTCAATTCAAAATGTCCATATATTGAGTGCAAAAAAAATTGGAATTGTATAGGTAATAAATATTAATTGATAAATAAAAAAAGTCCATGTTGTACAAAGCAAATCCCAAGGTGATACGTGGTGACATTCCACACTGTAGAGACAAGTGCAAAGATGAAACCTCCACCGCAAAAATAGTATAAGAAAGCCGGCCGGCTTCAAAACAGCCCGTAGCTTCCGGGACTGAAGCCACATCCTGACGTCACCGCTGCACGTTCAGTCCCGGAAGCTACGGGCTGTTTTGAAGCCGGACGGCTTTCTTTGACTAATTTTGTCTATACATTTTCACCGATTTGTAAGTGTTCATTTGTCTTTTACTTATTTTATTAAATGTTTAAGGATTTACGCTATGTGGAGCACTTTGTGTTTTTTTCTGGTGATTACATTGCTTTGCTGAGATTTATAGTGACGATCCCCACTGACGCTGTTTTATCCAGTGCCTGCCTGTGAGATCCTGGGCTGGGGTTACAGCCATCTGCTCAGCGTGGTCCCCTATAATAAGGGACCATCACTTTCTGGTAAGCGGCAGTGTTTTTCTGCGGTGGAGGTTTCATCTTTGCACTTGTCTCTACAGTGTGGAATGTCACCACGTATCACCTTGGGATTTGCTTTGTACAACATGGACTTTTTTTATTTATCAATTAATATTTATTACCTATACAATTCCAATTTTTTTGCACTCAAGATATGGACATTTTGAATTGAACTTTCTTTACTCTTGCACGTTTTTTTGATTACATTTACTTTGAATATTTTCTGTTTTTTTGCATCTCAATACTTTATTTAATATTTATTATTGTCACTATGATTTGTGGTATTTAACACTTCGAGTTTCACCACTTTTTATTAGCGCGACTTTTGCTTTCTAAATTTTGCCAGACAAAGTACCCTTTTGCTGCGTACACACGAGCGGACTTTACGGCAGACTTTGCCCTGCGGATGGGATTTCGTCAGACAATTCGATCGTGTGTGGGCTCCAGCGGACTTTGTTTTCTCAAAAGTTGGACGGACTTAGATTTGAAACATGTTTTAAATCAATCCGTCGAAATCGAGTCCGGTCGAAAAGTCCGCTCGTCTGTATGCTAGTTCGACAAACAAAAAGCCACACTAGGGCAGCTATTGGCTACTGGCTATGAACTTCCTTGTTTTAGTCCGGTCGTATGTCATCATGTACGAATTCAATGGACTTTGGTGGATTGTGTGTAGGCAAGTCCATTCATTTAGAAAGTCCGTCGTAAAGTACGTCCGCCGAGCAAAGTCTGCCGTAAAGTCCACTCGTGTGTACGCGGCGTAAGCCTTGGTAAGAGAGGATGAGGAGGATGAGGATGGCTTGGTCATCCACTTTACCAAGTCTTCCGCATATTGTGGCTCAACACGACCAGCTGCCAAAAAAAAAGACAAGCGTGTCCCACGGCCACGTGCTGATGAGGATGCACCGTCTCCACGACCAGCACTGTTGCCTCTAGACACAAAGCCTGCTTGTCCTCTTTTATTGGCTTGTCACTGTCTGCCTCTCCTTGCTGGCCTTCCAGACATACTAATGGCCTGCAGTGAGATGTAGCTGCACAAAGCTGGGATGTATATATATATCCATCAGTCCATCAGTCTCTTCACGCATCACTAACTTACTAACCGACATATCTGTATGGATGTCACACCACTTCCTCAAACTCAACTTGTCCAAAACTGAGCTTATAATATTTCCTCCCCCACGTGCCACTTCCCCTGACTTCTCTGTCAAGAGCAATGGCAAAACCATCCACCCGTCCACACATGTCAGGGTGCTAGGTGTTATCCTAGATTCTGAACTCTCCTTTCAGCCCCACATCCAATCACTTTCCAAAGCTTGCCGCCTCAACCTCCGCAACATCTCTAAACTACGTCCCTTTCTAACCAATGAAACCACAAAGCTCCTGATTCACTCCCTGGTTATCTCTCGCCTTGACTACTGCAACTCACTCCTCATTGGCTTACCTTTAAATAGACTATCCCCCCTTCAGTCCATCATGAATGCTGCTGCCAGACTCATCCACCTTACAAACCGATCAGTGTCTGCTACCCCTCTCTGCCAATCCCTCCATTGGCTGCCACTCGCCCAACGAATTAAATTCAAAATACTAACAATAAGTTACAAAGCCATCCACAACTGTGCCCCCAGCTACATCACTAACCTAGTCTCAAAATACCAACCTAAACGCCATCTCCGTTCCTCCCAAGATCTCCTGCTCTCTAGCTCCCTCATCACCTCCTCCCATATCCGCCTCCAGGACTTCTCCCGAGCCTCGCCCATCCTCTGGAATTCCCTACCCCAATCTGTCAGACTGTCTCCAAATGTATCCACTTTTAGGCGATCCCTGAAGACTTTCCTCTTCAGAGAGGCCTATCCTGCCTCCATCTAACAACTGCATTATTTTCTCCATTAGCTCATCCCCCACAGCTATTACCCTTTTGTATAACTTGACCCTCCCTCCTAGATTGTAAGCTCTAACGAGCAGGGCCCTCTGATTCCTCCTGAATTGAATTGTATTGTACTTGTACTGTCTGCCCTAATGTTGTTGTAAAGCGCTGCGTAAACTGTCGGCGCTATATAAATCCTGTATAATAATAATAATAATAATAATATATATATATATATATACTGTTACTGCAGCTAGCAGAATCAACTGCCTGCCTGTAGTATTATTAGTATGAGAACACCAGCAATTGTCTTCAGGTAGCTTTAGGTGCACACCGTGCAGAGGACGCAGTACACTAACTATAAATACTGTAGCTGCCTGCCTGTGGTATTAATAGAAGCAGAACAACAGCAATTTACTTCAGGTAGCTTCAGGTGCACACTGTGCAGAGGACGCAGTACACTAACTGTAAATACTGTAGCTGCCTGCCTGTGGTATTAATAGGATCAGAAGAACACCACCAATTTTATTCAGGTAGCTTTAGGTGCACACTGTGCAGAGGACACAGTACACTAACTGTAAATATTGTAGTTGTCTGCCTGTGGTATTAATATAGGATCAGAAGAACACCAGCAATTGTCTTCAGGCAGCTTTAAGTGCACACTGTGCAGAGGACACAGTACACTAACTGTAAATACTGTAGCTGCCTGCCTGTGGTATTAATATAGGATCAGAAGAACACCACCAATTTAATTCAGGTAGCTTTAGGTGCACCCTGTGCAGAGGACGCACTACACTAACTGTAAATACTGTAGCTGCCTGCCTGTTGTATTAGTAGGAGAAGAACAACAGCAATTATATCCAGGTAGCTTTAGGTGCACATTGTGCAGAGGAAGCACTACACTAACTGTAAATACTGTAGCTGCCTGCCTGTGGTATTAATAGGATCAGAAGAACACCACTAATTTTCTTTAGGTAGCTTTAGGTGCACACTGTGCAGAGGACACAGTACACTAACTGTAAATACTGGAGCTGCCTGCCTGTGGTATTAATAGGATCAGAACAACAGCAATTTTCTTCAGGTAGCTTTAAGTGCACACTGTGCAGAGGACGCAGTACACTAACTGTAAATACTGTAGCTGCCTGCCTGTGGTATTAATATAGGATCAGAAGAACACCACCAATTTAATTCAGGTAGCTTTAGGTGCACCCTGTGCAGAGGACGCACTACACTAACTGTAAATACTGTAGCTGCCTGCCTGTTGTATTAGTAGGATCAGAAGAATGCCACTAATTTTCTTCAGATAGCTTTAGGTGGACACTGTGCAGAGGACGCACTATACTAATTTGTAAATACTGCAGCTGCCTGTGGTACTAATAGGATCATAAGAACACCACCAATTTTCTTCAGGTAGCTTTAGGTGCACACTGTACAGAGGACACACTACACTAACTTGTAAATACTACAGCTGCCTGCGGTACTAACAGGATCAGAAGAACACCACCCCTTTTCTTCAGGTATCTTTAGATGCACACTGTGCAGAGGACGCACTACACTAACTTGTAAATACTGCAGCTGCCTGTGGTACTGTACTAATAGGATCAGAAGAACACCACTAATTTTCTTCAGGTAGCTTTAGGTGCACATTGTGCAAAGAATGCACTACACTAACTGTAAATACTGTAGCTAATAGGACTAATAGGATCAGAAGAACACTAGCAATTTTCTTCAGGTAGTTGTAAGTACTGTAAAAACACCTGCCTGTCTGTCAGTAGGAAGAGAATAACAGGAACGGATCTAGCTAAACTGAATAGTGTATATATATATATTCATACAACACCTAGGATGAATATATATACACAATACACTGTAAGTGCAACTAACTGACTCGCCTGCTTACTCTATCTAACTTAAATCAAATGACACTGTCTCTCTGTCTATCTATCTCTCTCTCTCAACGCCGGAACACACTACACAGGGCCGACGTGCAGGCGGCTTTATATAGTGTGGGGCGTGTACTAAACCCCCTGAGCCATAATTGGCAAAAGCCACCCTGGCTTTGGCCAATTACGGCTCTCTGTACAGACGGCGCTGTGATTGGCCAAGCATGTGGGTCATAGTGCATGCTTGGCCAATCATCAGCCAGCAATGCACTGCCATGCTGCAGTGAATTATGGGCCGTGACTTGAATCTGACGCGAACGGCCAATATCGTTCGTAATTCAGCGAATGGTCAAACACACGATGTTCGAGTCGAACACGGGTTCGACTTGAACACAAAGCTCATCCTTAATGATGGATCCCCTGAAGAAGTCACGTGTGGTGTGACGTCACGCGTAGGGACGGGATAGGCTGGACACACTGAGAGAAGGCTACGAGCTCGCCGCTCGTCGGACACAAACACTGTATCATTTATTTGTTAATGTGAGTACCTGCTTTCTCTGCTTAATAAACCAGTTAATTTTTAAAACACCCCCCTGCATCACATCTGAGGGAACCTTACCCTGGGACGGTGAGGAATACATAGGAGCCGCTAGGTGGAAAAGATAAAGAGCCAGTTTGGTCATATGCTGTTGCCCCATTACTTTGAGGTAAGGGGCCACTACCCACTGTAGTGTTTGCACACGAAACTGCATGAGATTCTGAGTCACCAGGCACTTTAACTGCTACATGCGCATGCCAGCACCATATTGTCACAGATATTATCAAGAATAAGGACGTTTTTCTTGTGTGTTTTTCCTCTTCTTTTCATCAATTTTTTTGGGACATTCACTTTTCCATTAATACCTAGTTTGGAGTGTTTATTTATATATTTTATTTATATACTTTTTGTCTGCACACTTGCACTTTATGGAATGTTTGTTGTTTAACACCATAAGCCATTATATGAAGTAGTTATTTATGTTGCACAGTGTTTTGCACAATGCACTTTGCTAATTTGTGATTGATAATTATTTAGCATAATTCACGCTGCCATATTTAATATTGTTTCTTGTCACTTATGTTGAACTTGCCACTGTTATGGTCATCTAGGATTGATATTTTAATCTTAGGTTTTTAGGTTGTCAATTTGTTTACACCCACATGTTCAATAATTTTTTACTATTAACTTAATTCTGTGCAGTGAGCTATATCACTTGCATGAATACATCACTGGCTTTATAGGCCATTTATACACATTTAGTCTATTTTATTTTAACCACTAGAGGTTTACACAACAGGATTAGCGCGGCACCATCCATTCATATGATCATCCTTAATGATGGATCTACATTCTTTTATTATTTTTTAATAAAAGAATTGTAAAACTGTGTGTGTGTTTTTATTTATTTTTGACACTTTCTTTCGTGAATGGGTAAGGGTGCATGCCACAGTGCATGAGGCCTCCTGCCCACAGACTCCCACAACCACAGCCCAGGGTTGTGGGAAAGAGGCCCTTGTGTCTCTCGCTCGTACCACCCCATTACCTTTGCCTGCTGCATGCTCGGATAATGGTCTAGTATGGATTTGGGGGGGCCCACACCGCTTTTTTTTCTATTGCCAGCAATGTTTTTTTTTCATTCAGCTATCAGCGGGGAAGTCCATTGACAGCTGAAGACTCATCCTTTGATAAGGACGTAGTGGTCGGCTTCTCGGCCCCGCTCCTTAACAACCTGCTATTCACTATGCCCTGATTGGGCAAAAATTTGCCCAATCAGGGCTTAGAATGCACTGTGCAGCGCATTGTGGAGTGCTCAGTGTGCAAAAATCCTGCCGAGCGCTCCACTAATTCAAGTGGTCACTGAACAGGCAAACAGGCAATGATCGGGCTGAACTTTTGCTTGTCTCAAACTGTTCACCCAAATCTACTAGGGAGGAGTTAGAGAGTGTGATTTGAGGTGTAATTTTAAGTATGTCTATGGTGTGTATTAGAAATATCTAATAGATTGATAACTTTGCATAATATAAATACATTTTCATTTTCTTTCCACATTTTCCAAAAGCGTGCAGCAAGCAAATAATAAGGTCTTCAGAAGACTCCCCATACCCCTTAAACATACCTTGGGGTGTTTGATTTCTCAAAATGTGGTCATTTTGTTGGTGTTTCCACTGTCCTGGTGCTCCAGGACCTCCAAATAAACATAGGTAGTCAAGAAATAAATTTTTGCCCCTAGAACACCTGAAGGTGCTTATTAGATGTGGATGCTTATTGGATATCACACATGTGGTATCGCTATACTCAGGAGGAGTAGCAAAATATGTTTTGGGGTGTAATTGTAAGTATGCCTATGCTGAGTGAGAAAACTTTGATAACTTTGTGAAAAAACAAAATTATTAATTCATTAATATTATTATTACTTTCATCATTTTCCATAAAATGTTGGCAAAAAATGACAACTTTAAAAAAGTCACCATGCCTCTTATTAAATTCCTCAGATTTTCTACTTTCCAAAAAGGGATCATTTTGGGGATATATGTCCTGTCCTGCCATTTTAGGGCCCCAAGAAATGATACAGGTAGTCAATACGTCATGATTGATCAACTTTCAAATGGTTTGTGGACTTACACAGGCTAAATAATTTACACTGATATGGGTTATTTTTACCAAAAAAGGTAGCACAATACATTTTGGCTTAAATATATTAAGAAAGTATATTTATTTGCAAAATGTAATAATGAAAACTAAGAAAACTTTTTTTCAAAGTATTTGTTCAGTATTTTTTCATTTTTATAACAAAAAATAAGAAACCCAGTGGTGAATAAATGCCATAAAAAGAACGCTCTGTCTGTCTCAAAAAATTATACAAATTTAATTTGGATACAGTGTTGCATGCAAGAGTAATTGTCATTCAAAGTATGACAGCGCTAAAATTGGCCTGGACTGGAAGGGGGTGAAAGTGTCCAGACTTAAAGTGGTTAAAATCATTAAGCTTATCTCTAATGCACTAAGCCAGGAAATTAATGATTCTTGTGTCCTTGAAGAAATGTACTGTAGTGTAATAAATGAAATATTACTGTAAGCAGGGCAGTGGGTATTACATTTCTTAATGGCTTGATTTATTAGGCCTCATGTACAATACTGCTTCTAAACGGACATTTAGGAGCAGTTGGGCATTTTTTTCAACTGCTCCGGAAACTCTCCTTTATGTTATCTTATCAGTACATGTACACAGGTTCATTTATAGTCGTTTCTAGGCAGTTGAGTTTAGAGGCTCTTTTGGAAAGCAAAAAAATGAGTTCAGATGCTGAATTTAGAGGCATTTCAAGCGCCAAAAGCTTCTAAACGTGGCTAAACACGGCTAAACAAGGTAACTGACTTTTAGCCACGTTTCGTTTACAGGCGTTTTTCATTTTTGGCTATTTTGAAAAAAAATAAATAAATAAATAAAATAAAACATTTTCAAATGCTTCTAAACACAAACGCGGCCAAACACGGCAAAACGTCGCTAGACACAGCATGTAAATGCGGTAAAACGGACATTTTAAATGTGGGTTACTATCTGTCAAGTTAAATCGTTCAGGGGAGGTTGTAAAAACATCCCATGTACATTAAGCTTAACAGTGATTATTGTGAAAGATTCATGTTTCCACAAAAAAACACACAGTGGCTGCAATTGATGCATGTAAGGGGGTAAATTGCAGAGTTAACTAAGCCCCAATAACAATCATTCTCAGTCTCCTGACACATAGCTTGAGGATCCCACAAGTTGGAAAATCTTAGTGCAGGATGAGAGTCATATCGGTGACAGCACATTTTGCGTTTACCCGCATTTATCACAATTAGAGGCAGTATGGTAGCAACATTACTGTAGCAATATATCCTAGCACACCAAACATATAGGGGGTTATTTACTAAAGGAAAATCCACTTTGCACTGTAAGTGCACTTGAAATTGCACTGAAAGTGCACTTGGAAGTAAAATTGCTGTAGATCCGAGAGGGACATGCAAGGAAAATTAAAAACAGCATTTTAGCTTGCACATGATTGGATGATAAAATCAGCAGAGCTTCCCCTAATTTCAGATATAACCCTTAGATTTAGAGCGACTGCACTTCCAAGTGCACTTTCAATGCACGTTCAAGTACACTTGCAGTGCAAAGTGGATTTGCCTTTCGTAAATAACCCCCATAGTCTGATAATTCCATAAATAGAGTATGTGACTCCCTTCTGTACTAATCCTCCCTTGTATGCCTTGCCCACCAGCTCGGGGCTGGCATCTTAAGAGTAGGCAAAAAAACCCTTTAACTTAATGATAATAACTGCAAATAATTAATGTTGAGGAACTCTGATCCTCTCATTGAAAGTGATTGTAAAGACAGAAGGTTTTTTATCTTGTTGCATTCTATGCATTAAGATAAAAAGCCTTCTGTGTGCAGTAGCCCCGCTCAGCCCCTCTAATACCTACCTGAGCCCCATCTAGATCCAGCAATGTTGTAGGAGTGTCTTGACTGCCTGGGACTCCCCTCCTCTATAGCTGAGACAGCAGCCAATGGCTCCCGCTGCTATCAATCAAAGTCAGTCTGCTAATAAGAAGAGAAAGGGGGCGGGCTGGGCCACAGCTCCATGTCTGAATGGACACAGGGAGCTGTGGCTCGGCTCAGTGCCCCATAGTAATCTTTTTGCTGTAGGGGCACTTAACAGGAAGGAGGGGCCAGGAGCACCGAAGGGGGACCTGAGAAGAGGAGGATCCAGGCTGCTTTGTGCAAATACACTGCACAGAGCAGGTAAATATGACATGTTTGTTATTTTTTAAAAAAAAAAAAAAAACTGAGACTTTAGTATCCCTTTATTTATTTATACATTTTTTTGTTCCAAACACATTTTATTGGAAAAAGTAGAACAATATACAATGTCAAACATACAAAGGATAATTGAAAACTGGAAAGGTATATATTGTGGGTGTAGCATTAATCATTGGAGCATATCAGAACAGTTAAAGTAACCATTAGTCCTAACATTTAAAAGGAGCCTATGCATTAATTAAAACAAGGGATTCACCCAAACCATACCTTATAAAGTGCGGTGCACGTTGGAATGATACTTCTTAGTCCTCGATAGAGATGGGTCGAACACCCCCCCGTTCGGTTTGCACCAGAACATGCGAACAGCCAAAAAAATAGTTCAAACACGCGAACACTGTTAAAGTCTATGGGACACTAACATGAAAAATCAAAAGT
The DNA here is from genome assembly GCA_037952925.1 of Lithobates clamitans. NCBI lineage: Eukaryota > Metazoa > Chordata > Amphibia > Anura > Ranidae > Lithobates > Lithobates clamitans. The sequence continues at coordinate 79,340 of JBBGZY010000223.1, read as the reverse complement.
GCTAATTTTAAAGGCTTATATGCATGGTATTGTCTTAGAAAGTGTTTGGGGACCTGGGTCCTGCCCCAGGGGACATGTATCAATGGAAAAAAGTTTTAAAAACAGACGTTTTTTCGGGAGCAGTGATTTTATTAATGCTTAAAGTGAAACAATAAAAGTGTAATATTCCTTTAAATTTCATACCTGGGGGGTGTCTATAGTATGCCTGTAAAGTGGCGCATGTTTCCCGTGTTTAGAACAGTCTGACAGCAAAATGACATTTCAAAAGGAAAAAAAGTCATTTAAAACTACTTGCGGCTATAATGAATTGTCGGTCTGGCAATACACATAAAAGTTCTTTGATAAAAATGGCATGGGATTCCCTGACAGGGGAACCCTGAACCAAAATAAAAAAAATGTGTGGGGTTCCCCCTAAATTCCATACCAGGCCCTTTAGGTCTGGTATGGATATTAAGGTAAACCCCGCTCCAGAATTTTAAAAAAATGGCGTCGGGGTCCCCCTCAAAATCCATACCAGACCCTTTAGGGTTGTCCCCGTGCGTCAGAGGGGACGGGGTCACCCGGCGACAACACCGTGTGGCCCCGCCCACAGTTTTAAAAGAGCTGTCACCTGCGAGGATGTGTCATATGGCGTGTGCCTCCCATGGAGGCAGATCTTCTTTATTTTTTTTTCGGTCCGTCAGCGGAGATGAATGGACTACGTGGGACAGTTTTATTTTTTTATTTTTTAATAAAGACTTCTCCCACGGTGTGTGTTGTTTTATTTTTTTACCATTTTCATACTTTTTTTGTGAAATGGTATGGGTACAATGTACCCGTTACCATTTCAAACAGGGGGGGCGGGATCTGGGGGTCCCCTTGTTAAAGGGGGCTTCCAGATTCCGATAAGCCCCCCACCCGCAGACCCCCACAACCATGGGCAAGGGTTGCGGGGATGAGGCCCTTCTCCCCATCAACATTGGAACAAGGTGCTTTGGGGGGGCTACCCCAAAGCACCCTCCCAATGTTGAGGGCATGTGGCCTGGTACGGTACAGGAGGGGGGGCACTCTCTCATCCCCCCTCTTTTCCTGCGGCCTGCCAGGTTGCGTGCTCGGATAAGGGTCTAGTATGGATTTTTGGGGGGACCCCACGCCATTTTTTTTTAAATTTTGGCACGGGGTTCCCCTTAAAATCCATACTAGCCCCGGATTTTGAGGGGGACCCCCACGCCATTTTCTTTTTAAATTTTGGCGCGGGGTTCCCCTTAATATCCATATCAGACCTGAAGGGCTGGTATGGAATTTAGGGGGAACCCCACGTATCTTTTTTTTTTTTGGTTTGGGGTTCCCCTGTGAGGAAATCCCATGCCATTTTTATCAATGAACTTTTATGTGTATTGCCGGACCAACAATTCATTATAGCCACGAGTAGTTTTAAATGACTTTTTTTCCTTTAGAAATGTCATTTTGCTGTCAGACTGTTCTAAACACGGGAAACATGCGCCACTTTACAGGCATACTATAGACACCCCCAGGTACGAAATTTAAAGGAATATTACACTTTTATTGTTTCACTTTAAGCATTATTAAAATCACTGCTCCCGAAAAAACGGCCGTTTTTAAAACTTTTTTTTGCATTGATACATGTCCCCTGGGGCAGGACCCAGGTCCCCAAACACTTTTTATGACAATAACTTGCATATTAACCTTTAACATTAGCACTTTTGATTTCTCCCATAGACTTTTAAAGGGTGTTCCACGGCTTTCGAATTTGCCGCGAACACCCCAAATTGTTCGCTATTCGGCGAACAGCCAATGTTCGAGTCGAACTCATGTTCGACCCAAACATAAAGCCCATCCCTAGTCCTTGAGCTAAGACTAGCCCAAGAGGGCTGATATACATATTTGGTTGTCTAGCTGGGTATGGAATGGTTGGGCCCTGGAAATGGGTTGTAACTGTGAGGGAGGTGTTCTAAGCTGGTCAGCTTATTGGTGTTGGATGTAAGGATGATGGCTTACTGGCTCACTACCTGAGCTAAAGTACGTGTAAAGATGTTTTAAGCGGGAAAGGAGAGCAAGGATGAGAAGGATAACAAAGAAAAGGAAAAAAAAATTAAAAAGGGGGGAGGGGGTGTAGGGGGTGGGGTAAGGATAGAAGGGAGTACGAGGGTGTCATCTCCTCAGTCACAGAGGGCAGCATATGGGTAAAGATCAGTACTTGGATCTGTTCAAGAGGGATCTCCTTTAAAGGGGGTCCTCCCAGGCTCATCCCTTGGGTAGGGGCAGGAGGTTCTTTGTGTCAGGTCAATAGAATGAGCTAGTTACAAGTATCAGTGGAGGTAGTCAACAAGCTATCGGGGGTTGGCATGGTTTAATCATATCAGGGTTAAATATCTCTCTGTGTCCAACAGTCCCAAGTGTGTCCAAGTGTGTCCAACAGTCCCAAATTAGAGAGAAGTTGGATGGGGAGTCCCGTGCTATATAAATTAGTTCCTCCATTTCTGCGATTTTACCAATACAGTTAAGCCATTCAGGGATAGTTGGAACATGGAGTGATCCCCAGTAAAGTGGAATACATAACTTGGCTGTGTTGATCATGTGTACGTCTAGGAACTACTGGTACGAGTGAACAGATGCAGTGGAATGGTGAAGAATGAACTGGGATGTGTTCTAGGGAGTATGTGGACATTTTTGATGTTATTTCATGAACTTGTGTCCAAAATGTTTGTATTATTGGGTGTGACTACCAGATGTGCATAAGTGTGCCTGGTTCCCTGGGGCATCTCCAGCATCTGTCCGAAATGTCTGAATTAAATTTGTTGAGCAATGCCGGCGTTCGGTATCATCAAGTGAGGGTCTTATAATCGTTCTCTTAGGTCGTGACATTGAGCGAGCCTTCATGGCCTATAGTGAAAATACCTTCCCACTGCTCCTCAGATAAGTCTACTTGTAGTTCCCTTTTCCACATCTAGCATGCTTTCCAGGATTTAGGGGAAGCTGATTCAAAGGACATGGTATGCATATTAGAAATCATATGTTGTTGCAGTGAGGTGTGGGTGCAGAGAGTTTCGAATAGAGTAAGGGAACAAGACACTGAGGAGTCGCAGTTAATGTTTTGAAGGAAATGGCAGACCTGAAAGTAGATCCAGTAGGGGAGAGGATTGTTGTTTAGACTTGTTGATAGAGTGTTGCGGTCTAAGAGCTCGATGTCTCGGAAAAAGTGGTGCGCCAATACTTCAGTATGTGGCCAAGAGCCCGCTATTTAGTATCAAGTAGCCTCATTCCTTTTCCACATCAGGCATTCAGGGCTGGTACTGTCTTCCCTTTAAAAGAAATGCTAATGAGTTTATGATACAGTACTATACTCATTTATGTCCTATGTCCATCAGAGGTGGATGTTTTGAGAGAAAAGTGAGTTGAGAATAAATTGAGTGAATATTTACTTCAGTAATCTAACAATATGAACAGCACATTTCTGTTTACCTATTACATCTGCATATGATTGAGCATTCAATGTGAGCAGGAATTCCACATTAAAAAAACTGGAGATATTATTCACTTAATTTATTGAGTGAGCGTCCTTAACTCCTTTAGTAAGGCAGACTTGATTTCTCAAGTGTGTGGAGGACAATCTACTTTTGCTCATTGTATAACAAAAAGTGAACTAAGAAAAAAAAATGTAGATGAAATCAGTTTGCTAGTCCCTAATGGCCAATACAAGCTGCAGATTAAATGAAATGGATAATTTATCCCAAAACCAAAATGTGTACTAATTTACCTTTAAAGCTACTCCATGAATTGTAATTATATTTTTTTTCTATAACTACAATTGTCGTCTTCAAACACAAAGCGGTCTTGACTACCGAAATGCCTAACAAACCGTTTTGCACTGATTAGTAGCCCAGATAGACTGATTTTGTTTGCAAATTAAAATGTTTTAATCTTTAAAACGCCACTTGCAACACAGTGGCTCTAAATATAACTTCAAATATATTTCCACTGCAAAAACTTTATGGTAAACATTGCTTTATAAAATATACATTTGGAAAAAAATATTTGCTGGAGCACAGCAAATAAAAAATATTAAACACAGACAGCAAGATGTCTAAGCTCAAGTAGGAATCTGAAAAAGGTCAAGCAATTGTAAAATAGCACAATTGCATAAAAGACAGGCATTTGACAGAAGTGAGTGGCATGCCCTGTTGGGAACATGATCTACTATTTGCTAAAAGGCAAGCCAAAATAAATTGCCTTAACTTTGCTTTTATTTATTGCTAAAGTTGTGCTGTTTTGGCATATGATTAGAACTAAAAACTTCTAATATGCACTTTTGCGTTCATGCAATATTAGCCTACAGATAACAGTAATACCGGACCTAAACCAACCTAAGTGACCAGATCATTCGGCAACTACAACCCTAAATAAAAAGTACTGTACAATACACATTATTATAAGCATACAACATAACATCTCACAATAGTTCCACAGCAAGTTAAAGTGGTCACAAGATTAATCTCATCTAAAAGAGATGCTCAGACAGACAGAAACAATAGAACAATGGGAATGACCTACTTAACAATAAACACATAACAAACTACACTCCACCTCAGACTATCTGGCCAAAAAGTCTACAGCACTCTATGAGACAAACTCCTACAATATTCCAGCAGTCTGAAAAGGTGGAATTAATTTATCTTCATAGATTTCTTAAGGGATATTGTTGATAAATATTTCTGTCCCATTTGAAGGTACCTCTCCAACCTAATCTGCAGGAGAGCCACCTTATTCTCTATGACCATTAACCTGTACAAGAAAAATTAGTAGTTGTCCATCATTAGAGAATGATCTGCTCTCTCCATGGGCCACAATCAGTGAGTAGGAGGCTTGCCCCTAGACCTCTCCAAAAGCTGTACCGCTTGGGTCTGTGACAATTGATAATTATTTTACTCCTAATGATGTGTGTGTGCACAAAACAGCTGTAGAGGTTTACTTTTATTCACCTCCTGAGGTCCTGCCGCCATTCTGTTCCAGACTGGTGGCGTATTATGTAAGTTTCAACCATTTATGCGCACTCCATTATCCATGTGGATTGGTGGCTATATACTGTATAGACAGTCCTCTAGATTGGTAATCGCTTGATGTTTTGTGGAAAGAACAACATTCTACACCTTCTGACCTATACCTTGTAATATGCAAGATTTGTTGTTCTATGTTCTAGACAGTAACTACATCTGGTGAGTGTGGATTTTTACTTATGGTGTAGACGACACTTGGTAGGGAACCACCCTGCATCCTATTACTTTGCACAAAATTCACTTTGGACTGTTTAATTTTGAATTTTTGACTTGTATATAAAGATAGAATGGAACAGATAGTAGGGGGAGTTGCTTTTGGCAGCAATAACCTGCTGGGGGCAATCAACAAACAGAATTTGACAAATCAAAAATAGTCTATAATTGGTAGGTGGGAAGAAATGTTTGACCCAAGGAGTCCAGATTTTTTTCGGAGCCTTCTATTGATCTTTTAGTTGTTTGAAAGTTTAGGGCCTGAAATTGCTCCCACAATCCACTGATCACAAGTGCAAAGCTTTGCAAGCTCCTGTAAATAAATAAATAAATAAATACACGTTTCCTTCCCTGCAAAATAATGCACTTTTTTTAAGGGTGAATTCATCCTTTAAACCACTGGTTCTCAACCTCAGTCCTCAAATACCCCCAACACTTTGGGAACTTCCCTTAGATAAAATAGCTCTTATCAATACCATGTCATTGATATTGATTTAAAGCAGCTGTGCAAAGTAAAGGAAAACCTGAAAACATGGCCTGTTGGGGGTACTTGAGAACAACTGCTGTAAACTATTGTTGAAGCAGATCTACACTGCATTTGAGGACCACAAACCAAAAACACTATTTAATTCATAGCAAATCCCCAGATCTATCCATGCCTTAATGCTTTTTTTTGTTAAGAAATCACTTTTCTTAACAAAAAAAAAATGGACGGCGTTTTAAAACTGCCATACGTTTTTTTTTAGAAGCAGTGATTTTTATAATGCTTAAAGTGTAACAATAAAAATTAAATATTCCTTTAAATATCATGCCTGGGGGGGTCCCCTTATTCTGACTGTAAAGTAACACATCTATCCCATGTTCATAACAGTCCCGCAGCAAAATGCCATTTCTAAAGGAAAAAATGCCATTTAAAATTGCTCGCGGCTGTAATGTATTTTCGCATCCCGGCAATGTACATAAAAAATAATTGAAAAATAATAAAATAAAAAAAATGGCATGGGGGTCCCCCCCAAATTCCATTCCAGGCCCTTCAAGTCTGGTATGGATATTAAGGGGAACCCTGCATCAAAATGTAAAAAAAAATATGGCGTGGGGGCCCCCTAGGCACTATATACTCTGAACTGCAGTATATACAGTATACTATACGGACTGCACTATATACTCTGCAGAAAATTGGGCCTTGGATGTTGGTGATGCCAGAACACTGTAACTCCTCATAGTTACTCTTGCGGGGGGCAGGAATGGGCCCTAATGTTAAATATTATTTCAAATATTTTTATTACATGCCCCTGTTTAACAGGGGCAGAAAACATTGGCCTTGGGTGGTGGTGGTGCTGGTGCCACAATACTGTCACCCCTCACAGTTACTCCTGCTGGGCGTGGGAGCAGACCCTGCTGTTAAATGATATTTCAAAAAATGTAATTACATGCCTCTGTTAAACAGGGGTAGAAAAATTGGGCCTTGGGTGGTGATGCCACACTGTAACCCCTCACAGTTATGCCCTGTACACACGATAGGATTTTCCGACAACAAAATCCATGGTATTTTTTCCAGCGGATGTTGGCTCAAACTTGTCTTGCATACACATGGTCACACAAAGTTGGTTGAAAATTCCAAACGTCAAGTACGTGGTCACGTACAACACGTATGACAAGCCGAGAAAAATGAAATTCAATAGCCAGTGCTGCTCTTCTGCTTGATTCAGAGCATGCGTGGAACTTTGTGCGTCGGAATTGTGTACACAAGATCGGAATTTCCGACAATGGATTTTGTTGTGGGAAAAAAATTAAATAGCCAGCTCTCAAACTTTGTGTGTCAGAAATTCCTATGTGTGATGGAGCCTACACACGGTCGGAATTTCCGACAACAAGGTTCTATCACACATTTTCCATCGGAAAATCCTATTGTGTGTACAGGGCATTACTCTTTTTGGGCAAAGGAACGGGCCCTGCTGTTAAAAATTATTTTAAAAATGTTTATTACATGCCCCTGTTAAACAGGGGCAGAAAATGTGGGTCTTGGGTGGTGGTGGTGGTGCCACAACACTGTAACCCCTCACAGTTACTCTTGTTGGGTGCAGGAACGGCCCTGCTGTTAAATATTATATCAAACATTGTATAAACATGCTCCTTATAAACAGGGGCAGAAAAATTGGGCCTTGGGTGGTGGTGCCACAACACTGTAACCCCTCACAGTTACTCTTGTTGGGTGCAAGAACGGCCCTGCTGTTAAATATTATATCAAACATTGTATAAACATGCTCCTTATAAACAGGGGCAGAAAAATTGGGCCTTGGGTGGTGGTGCCACAACACTGTAGCCACTCACAGTTCTTGTTGGGTGCAGGAACAGGCCCTGCTGTTAAATATTATATCAAAAATTGTAATTACATGCACCTGTTAAACAGGGGCAGAAAAATTGTGCCTTGGGTGGTGGTGGTGCCCTAAACCAAAAATATCGTTGGAAGCTAGCATCGTCATGAATGATTGAGGAGGAATAGGATAGGCAGCATAAGCAGTCTTCAAGGGATCCCAGATCCATAGCAAATTTAATTAGTTACATCAGCATCAGGTGCTTGATAGCTGCTGATCCAGGACTGATTCATTTTTATAAAAGTGAGTCTGTCAACAGAGTCTGTGGACAGGAGCACTCTTTGATCCATTACAAACCCTCTAGCAGCACTAAATGTGCATTCAGAAAGCACGCTGGATGCGGGACAGGCCAGTAGCTAGATTGCATATTGAGCAAGTTCTGGCCAGTGGTCTATCCTCAAGATCCAGTATTACATTGGATGCTCTGTTGGAAAGGTTTCCAAGTCTGCTCTTGCCCCTAGATATTCCTTCACCATGTAATGTAGATGCTGGCGATGGTTGATTGAACCTATCAGACCTTGGCACTGAGAACTGAAAAATTGTTTAAAGGCATCTGTCAGCCAGCAACCTTCTCCACCACTCTTCCTCTGACTGAACGAAGCCTCAGAAACATGTTGTCCAGCACCAGGAAATGGTAACCTCCCAGGGTCTGGAAATGCATTACACAAACTTTTCTTCAAGGCCTCCTCAAGATGTTTCATCCTCTGCTCCCTCTGTGAAGGCAGGATGAGTCTTGCAACTTTACCCTTGTAATGAGGATCAAGAAGGTTTGCCAGCCAGTAATGATTCCTCTCCTTGATACCACGAATCCTAGGGTCCTTTCCCAGGCTTTGCAGATTCAGGGAGGCCAGGCAGCTTAAGTTTGTGAGGCATTTCCGAGTCCTATGGGTCACTAAGAACCACATTATCCATAACTACCTCCCAGCCACGTGCAACTCCTTGGGTTTCTGGGGACTGAAACCCATCCCTTGAAGACTGCTGCGTGTTATCCTCTACATTCATGCTGACACAATCCTCCTTCTCCTCTTCTTCCTGTGTGTTTGGCGGCCCCGCAGGAATGCTATCTGGATAAAGGGGGCTTAAAAGGAAAGGAAGTCCTCCTCTTCCTCCCTCTGTTCTTCCTCAAGTGCCCTGTCCATGATTCCACAAAGCGTGTGCTCCAGCAGGAAGACTAGAGGGACAGGGTCACTGGTGCATGCATTGTAACTGCTCACCATCCTTGTGGCCTCCTCAAATGATGACAGGACAAAGCATGCATCCTTGATCAGTAGCCACTGGCCTGGTGAAAAGAAGCCATGTTCCCCTGACCCTGTCCTGGTGCCATACTCGCACAGGTACTCATTGCTGGCCCTCTGCTGTGTGTGCAGCTGCTGCAGCATTGCCAACATTGAGTTTCACCTGGTGGGCATGTCACAAATGAGGCGGTTGGTGGGAAGGTTGCATTCCCTTTGAATGTCAGCCAGCCGAGCACTGGCATTGTATGACTGGCGGAAATGATCACAGACATTTCTGGCCTGCCTCAGGAGATCTTGTAAGCATGGGGACCTGGTCAAGAAACCCTGCACCACCAAATTCGAGACGTGTGCCAAACATAGAACATGGGTCAAGTGTCCCTGTCAGAGCGCCATTGTCGCATACAACTATTCCTGGTTGAAGTTGGAATGGCGTCAACTAACTCTGAGCCTGCCCCTGCAGAGCTGACAGAATCTCTGCCCCAGTGTGGCTCCTGTCCCCTAGGCAGACCAACTCAAGCACCGCATGACATCTTTTAGCCTGACTGCTTGCGTAGCCCCTTGAGCACTTAGGGAGCACTGCTGGTTCAGAGGACAATTCTGCAGAAGAGGCCAAAGAAAAAGAAGAAGAGGAGGGAGGGGAGCATACAGATGTTGTGGCAGAATCACCACCAGCTTTTTGGAGGTGTGGTGGTGGAACAAGCTCCAACACTGAACCCTGTCCTGCATCCTTCCCAGCTGCCAGCAGAGTTACCCAGTGCGCCATGAAGGAAAGGTAATGTCCCTGCCCATGCCTGCTATACCATGAGTCAGCAGTAATATGAACCTTACTGCTGACTGCCCTGTCCAACAAGGCCAAAACATTGCCTTCCACATGCCGGTAGAGAGCCGGAATGGTGTTTTGAAACCTGAGACTGTGGTACAGCACATTCCAGAAATTCACGAAAGGGGGCAGAGTCAACCAGCTGAAAAGGCAGCAGTTGCAGTGCTAGCAATTTGGCCAAGCTAGCATTTAGACGCTGAGCATGAGGATGGCTGGGACCAAATTTCTTTTTACGGTTCAGCAACTGGGGTAGGGAAATTTGCCTGCTAAAATCAATTGGTGGTGTACTGCTAACAGATTGGCTGCAAGTACTTGTGACACCTATTGTTATACCTTCATTCCTCTCAGTGCAGGTTTTTAAGAGGACTGGAGGTATAGTAGGGTTGGAGATCCCAGATGAGGAGCAAGGAGAAGTCCAGAGTGTGGAGTGCGGAGCTCTGCAGTGTGATGCAATAGGGTGGCTGCCCTTTAGCTGCCCCCTGGAGGACATCCTGCCTTGTTGGAGTTGTGCCTCCTCCTCCTTCTCCTCCTGACTTTCTTCCTCTCTTCGCTCAGGCACCCAAGTACAGTCAGTGACCTCATCATCCTCTCCGTCCTCGTCACAGGAGCAAACTTGGCAGTATGCTGCAGCTGGGGGAACATGACTGTCAGTTTCTTTTCCTTCTGTGGCACCCCCTCTCTAGGCTCACATTACTCCCTTCCTCAACCCGGCAACCAACATCGGAGTCTTCAAATCGCTGTGCATTCTCCAGCAGCATGTAACTGACACTGGTTGAATAATACTGGGGACTCTTCCGTGCATGATGGTGGGGCTACGGAAGGACTGACTGTGGACAAGGAGCTGGTGGAATAGGCCACTGTGGCAGCTGCATTGGAGGCCAACTACTCTGAGCCTGGGTGACAGAGGATGAGGACAGCTTTGTTATCCACTCTACCAACTCTTCTGCATGTTGTGGCTCAATAACAAGTGTGCCCCACGGCCACCTGCAGAGGATGCACCATGTCCATGACTTTCACTGTTGACTGTAGACACAGAGGCTGCTTGCCCTCTTTTAGTGGCCTGTGAGCATCTGCCTCTCCTTGGTGGCCTTCCAGACCTGATTTTTTTTTTGTAACACCGCACTACACTGTAATATATACTGTGTACACCGCCTGAAGTGTATTTTAGAAACAGTACACCACCAAATGCACTGTATATATAGGCTACACTGGATGCAGAATATATATATATATATATATATATATATATATATATATATATATATATATATATATATATATATATATATATATATTAATACACCACCTGCACTGTATTAGAAACTGTACATTAGCTGCACTGTATTATATACTGTGTACACCACCTGAAGTATATTAGAAACTGTACACACTGTATTAGATACTGTGTACACCGGATGCACTGTATTAGAAGCTGTACACCGGATGCACTGTATTATATACAGTGTACACCACCTGAAGTGTATTAGAAACTGTACACCCTGTATTATATACAGTATGTATAAATAAAAAAAAAAAAAAAATATATATATATATATATATATATATATATATATATATATATATATATATATATATATACATATATATTAATACACTGCCTGAAGTGTATTAGAAACTATACACGCTATATTTTAAAATAAAAGTCTCTTGCCTACGGGAACGATTTTTAGACCGAGGCTATAGCAAGAAATCTCTCAAAAGGACCTTTTGCAAGAGACAACCCCTGTGACCTACTACTTTTTTAGGGAGAAACATCGATATCCCCTGCCTCACAGGGCATACGACCCATCACAAAATATAATAATCAACCTCAAGCTTTAAAATCTATTTTGAATACCCACTGGCATCTCTTACGAGATGATCCATCGCTGAAGTTATTCATAGAACCTGAGCCACACCTAATATTTAAACGCAATCAATCTCTGCGTGACATTTTGGTGTCAAGTCACTTCTCCCTCCAAGAAAACAAAGACCCGTGTGGACCTCGTGGCACTTTTCAGTGTGGAAACTGTGACTTTTGCAAGTTCATTCAACCAGGGAAAAATGTCTATCTGCTTACAGGCGGGAACCTAATCATGTATCACTTTGTAAATTGTGATACTATTGTGCTCAAAACCAAATGGAATTTCTGGAGATGCATTAAAGACATGTCACAGATATACAAATAGGAATCACTGAAAAACCTATACCCAGACATTTCGCACAATTCCTATAAAATGGATTCGTTAAAATTTCAGGTACTCGCCAGGATTCACCCTCCAGTAAAAGGTGAGAACATTTTACAGGTCGAAGCCAAATGGATATTTAAACTAATGGCTACCTAATTACCAGGGTTAAACAATGCCATTAGTTATTCCCCTCTTTCTTTAAATACTCGACCCCTGTTGATAAGTCGACATCATCTCATTTCCCTCCACCACATGTCCCCCCCTCCAGTTTTGGTCCCCTACCTATTATTAAGGTTTTCAAGATGTATATTGTTACATACCTGTTTCAATATATAGCCTCTATGTATTCTTTTGAGTTTCTGCACACATTATGTAAATGTCCAGCAACAGCTCATGTCATGAGGAAAACCAAAGAAAATTGGATCCAAGGTTACATATCTATATACATTTATCCTCTGCTATAATGGATACCAGGTCTTTATTATGTTTAATTATATTTTATATGTTCTGTTCCTGTTTACAGAGGAACTTCATGACTTGCTGTTCGGTCCGACAGGGTTTAGCCTCGCCCGTGTCTACCCACTGCCTGTGGGATTAAAAGCCCTGTTGTGTGTAAATATTCACATGTAGGACTCCCTACACCTATACACACACTAGGAACCCCACAGAGGCGATCCCTGGGCAGATGTTTACATCTTGGGACTACAATTTGAGGTGACTTCCAGGTCGCCTCACTTCTAGCTTCCCACTTCCCGCTTGGAACGCATAGCGCCACTTACGTACACCTGGTGTAAGTCTTTTCTGGTGCTGAGCCAACCCCAATCCTCCCTCCTTTGCAGGTGTAGCCCTGATTTTCCTCTAGCTGATCACAATCAGCTGGGGGTTCCTTTGCCGCCAGTTACACTCTATCTGGGTACCTGCAAACCAGGAATATAGACTTTTTGCAGGCACACGTTATGGCTACAAACGCAAGCCCTACATGGCTTGTCAGTGGATGAGCCTTCCCCCATCCCTCGGGATCCTACAGAATCCATCTGGATCTGGGATCCGGGTGACACGGCTGGAAGGAGACAGACACACACAGGGAAACAGGTAAAAACCTTTCCTGCCAGAATCCAAAACACGTTCTGCTTAGTCTCTGGTTTTTAGTTTTTATCTTAAAAGGATATCTCTTTTCCTTTATTAGATCATATTGAGGCTTTTTCATACACATACCATCTCCGAGATTTGGGATATAAAGACACAGTGGCCTAACTTACATCTCTAGCCACCTAGTACATCTCCCACCCATAATACTTGTATTTATCTCTTTGAAACATCCTCAATTATACCTGGGCTTTCCTAATAGTATCAGGTAAGAGCCTACAACATCTAGCTCTCTCTCTCTCTCTTATATTATCTTTTTTTTTTGCACACTCATCCTTACAAACATAGTGTCAGTACAGACATTCACAATATAATTATTTACAAATAGGAGTCTGCTCTGCTTCCCCGGTGAGGGTCGGGAGGTTATCCCCATGGGCTCCCCAGGCTTCTTCCCCCTTTGGACCAACATGCCAAGTTTTACAGTTTGAAGGTAAAGAAACAAATTAATTTATTATAAGTTTATGCCATAGGCTTTATAACCAATCTTTCTGTTCCCTTGGCCTACTTTTGGTTTATGGGATGTTGCTGAACATCAAATAGATTGAATTCAATCTTGATCTGTTAAAATGTTATGCTATACTACTTTCATTATAAAATTGTTTGGGCAACTGTGAATGCCCTATAAATATACATTGTTTTAGAAATTTCATATGTCCTTTATGAAGAATGTCAATATTTGCTAATACTATTTTATAACTTTGTTAATATTGTACTCTTAGGTTACTACAATACTCTTATTGTATTCATGCAATTCTAAGGCCCTGACGAAGCTGGGTTTCCCGCAAAATGGGTAGTCCTTACATTTTATCTTTTGCACCAGGATCAGCATGTCCTGGACTAAAATAACTGTAATTGTACTCTTGCAACTGTAACATGCTCTTAACTAATCATTAACAGATGCAAAATAAAGTTTATTTTAATATTTTAAACTTGTGGTATATATCTTTATTTAAACCCTACAGAGGTACATACAAAGTCCCACCCCATCCCACCTTTATACTTGAATTTGTACACACTGTATTAGATACTGTGTACACTGCCTGCACTGTATTAGAAACTGTACAACGGCTCCACTGTATTATATACTGTGTACACCACCAGAAGTGTATTAGAAACTGTACACCACCGAATGCACTGTATATATCAGCTACACTGAATGCAGAGTGTATATATATATATATATATATATATATATATACACACACACTAGACTGTAATTCTATACTAATACACCATCTGTAGTGTATTAGAAACTGTACACACTGTATTAGATACTGTGTACACCGCCTGCACTGTATTATATAATGTGTACACCACCAGAAGTGTATTAGAGACTGTACACCCTGTATTATATACTGTGTACACCACCTGAAGTGTATTAGAAAATATACACCATGGAATGCACTGTATGTCATGTTACGGCTGCCGTGACGATTGGATTAGATCCAGAACGGATCACTCCCCAGACCCAGGCCAATGAAATCTGGCATGGACCTGGTGATCGCTCCTGGCGAATGAGATCTTTCCCCTGCATGTGTCGGTCTTTTCCGTTCCAGACCCAAGGAGAGAGAACATCTCACAGTAAGTGCACCAACACTACACTGACACCAGTCCATGTAGGTACACTTGCCACCCCCCGATCACCCCCCAGTTAACCCCTTCACCCCTTGTCACTGTGTCACCCAGTGCAGCATTCAGATTTTTTTTTTATCGCTGTACTGGTGTCATTAGTGACAAAAATCAGCCTTAGGGTAATTAATATTAGGCCCTAGGGACCCCCCTAACCCTCCCTAATAAAGGTTTAACCCCTTAATCACCCCCTGTCACCAATGATCACTGTATAAGTGTCATGGGTGATGCTGATTAGCTAGTTTATATTTTATAGCATCAGGACACCCGCTGTATAATACCTAAATAAAGGTTTAACCCCCTGATCACCTGGCGGGTGATATCAGTAAGGTTTTAGTGTCAGATAGGGTCTGAGTCGCCCCAGGCAGCCTCAGATTAGTGCCAGTAGCGCTAACACCCACGCACGCACCATACACCTCTCTTAGTAGTATATCGTCTGAACAGATCAAGATCTGATCTGATCCGAACCATATTAGCGTCCCCAGCAGTTTAGGGTTCCCAAAAATGCAGCGTTAGTGGGATCAGACCATATACCTGCTAGCACCTGCGTTTAGCCCCTCCGCCCACCACAGCCCACCCAAGTGCAGTATCAATCGATCACTGTCACTTCCAAAAACACAACACACATAACTGCAGCATTCGCAGAGTCAGGCCTGATCTCTGCAAATGCTAACAGTTTTTTTGGTAGCATTTGAATCAGTTGCTGACAGTCAGGAGCTTTTTTTCCTGTGAGTCTCACTGGTGTACTAGTAAATTAAGAGACTAAAATGTCAAATCGAAGGTACACTAGTGAAGAGGCCTACACATTTCTGAGCATGACAGATAGTGAAGAAGTCACTCATCTGTCAGATTCAGGCTCAGAACACGAACCAGTAGACAGCAGCGGCACCCTGACAGATAGCTCTGATAATGGAGTTGTGGTCCCTGCCAAGGTCAGGCATACCGGACCCCGTTCTTCTGCTGTCATTGAGGTGCAAGAACTGCAGGGCTCTCGTATAGAGCAGAGAGCCAGTACTATTGCTGCTTATTCTTCTGGTGAACTGGCAAGCACCAGTGGTCTAGTACATCCTGAACGTACATCCAGCACTGCAGTATCCCGTGGTGACGTGGCGAGTCCCATAAGTACAGTTCAAGCTGGTGATGTGGCTAGCACGAGTAGAGTCCCGCAGCCACCAAGAAGACAAAGACAGGCCCGTTGAGCCCATAGTGCCCTTACTGCTGCATTTGCCAATCCTAATTGGGAGCCCACCACTTCTGCAGCACCCGTACTTCCCCCAGTTACTGGCCAACCCGGAATTCAGATGGAAACAGTTGATTTTACATCACTTGATTTTTATTTGCTATTTTTCACCGAAGATCTCTGTAGATCTATTGTGGACAAAAGCAATTTATATGCTGGTCAATTCATTGCCGCTAATCCCCAGCTGACCCTTGCCAGAGAATAAAAACCAATTACGATTTCCGAATTTAAGACCTTCCTGGGCCTATCCCTCCTCATGGGCATAACTAAAAAGAGTGAGTTGCGGTCATATTGGTCCACTGACCCAATTCATCATATGCCCATGTTATCTGCCTCCATGGCCAGGGCACGATATGAGCAGATCTTGCGGTACATGCACTTCAATGATAATGAACTCTATCGTCCTCAGGGTGAGCCTGAATTTGATCAGCTCTACAAAATTTGGCCCCTCGTAAACCACTTCAACCAACAGTTTGCAGCCTTGTTTACTCCCGATCAAGTTGTCTGCATTGATGAGTCCCTGATTAAGTTTTCTGGCCACTTGTCATTCAAACAGTACCCTCCCAGCAAATGTGCCAGATACGGGGTCAAGATGTATAAGCTCTGTGACAGGGCCACAGGCTATATCTATAGTTTTATGGTTTACGAGGTAAGAGATATTTATGTAGAACCGGAGAACTGCCCAGACTACATAGGGAGAGCTGGTAGGATTGTGTGGACTTGGTGTCACCCTTATTCGGTAAGGGGTACCATTTGTATGTGGACAAATATTACACAAGCGTGCCACTTTTTAGTCACTTATTTGATCATGAAATTGGCGCATGTGGCACCGTGTGATCTAATCACCGGGGCTTACCCCAGCGGCTTGTAGATTCCCGTATTAAGCTGCGGGAGAGAGCCTGCTTGAGATGAAATAATTTGCTCGCTGTGAAATGGAGGGATAATAAGAATGTTTTTGTTCTGTCCTCCCTTCACGCAGACATGCCGGTCCAAATTCCTACGGCAACTGGTATTGTGGAGAAACCCCTCTGTGTCCATGAATATAACCTTAATATGATAGGGGTGGACCTCAATCACCAGTTGTTGGTGCCGTACCTAATTGCCCGTAAGGCCAGGTGCTGTCTGTATATTTAATTCAGTTGGTTCTGCTGAATTCTTATGTGCTATACAAAGCTTCAGGACGAACTGGATCCTTCCTTAAATTCCAGGAAGAGATCATCACAGCCCTTCTGTTTCCAGACGGTGCTGTGGCCCAACTTCCCAATCCAAATGCAGTGAGCC
The DNA here is from genome assembly GCA_037952925.1 of Lithobates clamitans. Lineage (NCBI taxonomy): Eukaryota > Metazoa > Chordata > Amphibia > Anura > Ranidae > Lithobates > Lithobates clamitans. The sequence continues at coordinate 62,161 of JBBGZY010000223.1, read as the reverse complement.
GGCTGCATGAGAGGCATTTTCCGCATGTCCTCTCTGGTAACCCTACCCAAAAAAAACCCAAAAGAAGATGTCGTGTCTGTAGAAAGCGCGGATATAGGCGTGACCCTCCTGTTCTGACCAACCTGGTCTTTGCAATGGTGACTGTTTCGAACGCTATCACACACTAGTGGAGTATTAGCGTAGGGTACCACATTGCACAGTCCTAGGCAACTAACTAACACAGGGTCTCGAAAGATGTGATGGCTATCACATTTTGAGAGACCCTAATCTGGAACGTTTACAGTTTACAGTTCATATAAAAGTGCAAAAAAAATAATAAATACATAAAAAAACACAAAAAAATAAAAATTAAAAATAAAAAAAGCCAAAAATTGTTGTGGTTTTATTTTTCTTCTCTCTATTGTTCTCTCTCTTACGTTCGCTCTCTATTGTCTGCTCTATTGTTCTCTCTCTTTTGTTACTGTATTTTAGAACCGTAATGCTTTATTTTTACTATGTTTTATTAAAAAAAGGGTATATATGCCGAAGCATGGGGGCAGGGGTTTAGGAGCGATTTGCTCCTAACATTAGGGGCGGATTGCCCTCATGCTTCAGCATATATTTTTTAGGCACAAATTGCGTTAAAAAATGTTTTATTTTGACTATGTTTTATTGTATTTGCTTTGCAGGTATGGTAAGTCTTACTGTTAAACTGTTATTGTTAACCATCATTTGCTTAGCAGGTACGCCATTCAGCTGCAGCATGGGTTTATTTATTCTGACAGCAACAGCGTTTGCTCCCAGGATACATAAAGCCGTGACTACAGTGCTGTAGGAGGTGATTTCACCACCACAGCTAAAATATAATGGTGCATGTATACCCATCAGTAGAAGTGGGTGGATGAAGGGCGGTATTCTAATGGTGGGCATACCCACCGTTCAATCTCTTTTTTTTCGTTCAGTCCACAGGCTGCATGAAAAAAAGAACATTACAATTTATGCTCAACAAGGACCAGCAATGTACTGGTATGTTGCTGGACTTTGAGTGGTTATACCAGAATGATCATCTTGGTATCATTCTTTTGAGCCAGCGGTCAGCTTTCATGTAAAAGCAATCCTAGCAGCTAATTAGCCTCTAGACTGCTTTTACAAGCAGTGGGAGGGAATATCCCCCCCTTCCACCATCTTCCATGGTTTTCCCAGGCTCTCCTGTCTCAACAGGGAACCCGAGAATGCAGCCGGTGGTTGCGCCAGCTGACCATAGAGCTGATTGGAGACCAGAATGGCTCCAATCATCTCTATGGCCTAAGAAACTGGAAGCTACCAGCATTTCATGACTTAGGTTTTGCCGGATATAAACAGCGCCATTGGGAAATTGGGAAAGCATTTTATCACACAATCTTGGCGTGGTCAGATGCTTTGAGGGCAGAGGAGAGATCTAGGGTCTAATAGACCCCAATTTTTTCAAAAAAGAGTACCTGTCACTGCCTATTACTATCATAGGGGATATTTACATTCCCTAAAATAACAATAAAAATGATAAAAAAATGAAAGGAATAGTTTAAAAATAAAACAAAAAAAGAAAAATAAATAATTAAAAAAAGAAAAAAAAAGCACCCCTGTCCCCCCGTGCTCACGCTCAAAGGTGAACGCAAGCGTTAGTCTGGTGTCATATGTAAACAGCAATTGCACCATGTATGTGAAGTATCACCACAAAGGTCAGATCGAGGGCAGTAGTTTTAGCAGTAGACCTCCTCTGTAAATCTAAAGTGGTAACCTGTAAAGGTTTTTAAAGGCTTTTAAAAATGTATGTAGTTTGTCGCCGCTGCACGTTTGTGCGCAATTTTAAAGCAATGTGGTGTTTGGTATACATGTACTCAGCATAAGATCATCTTTTTTATTTCATCAAAAATTTGGGCAATATAGTGTGCTTTAGTGAATTAAGATTAAAAAAAGTGTTTTTTTTCCCCCAAAAAATGCATTTTAAAAATCGCTGCGCAAATACTGTGAGAAAAAAAAAAGTTGCAACTCCCACTATTTTAATCTGTAGGGCCTTTGATTAAAAAAATATATAATGTTTGAGGGTTCAAAGTAATTTTCTAGCAAAAAAAAAATATTTTTTCATGTAAACACAAAATGTCAGAAAGGGCTTTGTCTTCAAGTGGTTAGAAGAGTGGGTGTTGTGTCATATAAGCTTCTAAATGTTGTGCATAAAATGCCAGGACAGTAAAAAAACAAAAACAAATTACCCCTTTTTGGAAAGTAGACACCCCAAGCTATTTGCTGATAGGCATGTTGAGTCCATGGAATTTTTTATATTTTGCCACAAGTTTCGGGAAAATTACAAACTTTGTTTTTCTTTTTCTTTTTTTGCACAAAGTTGTTACTAAATGATATATCGTTCAAACATGCCATGTGCATATATGGAATTACACCCCAAAATACATTCTGCTGAATGTCCTGAGAACAGGGATACCACATGTGTGAGACTTTTTGGGAGCCTAGCCGTGTACAGGACCCACGAAAACCAATCACCGCCTTCAGGCTTTCTAAGGGCAAAAAATTGTGATTTTACACCTCACTACCTATCAGAGTTACGGAGGCCCTGAAATGTCCAGATAGCACAACCCCCCCCCCCCCCAAATGACCCCATTTTGGAAAGTAGTCAACCTAAGGTATTTGCTAAGAGGCATGGTGAGTATTTTGCAGCTCTCATTTATTTTTGAAAAGGAAGAAAGAAAATGTATTTTTTTTTCTTTTTTTCAATTTTCAAAACTTTGTGACAAAAAGCGAGATCTGCAAAATACTCAACATGCCTCTCAGCAAGTAGCTTGGGGTGTCTACTTTCCAAAATTAGGTCATTTGGGGGGGGGGAGGTTGTGCTATCTGGGCATTTCATGGCCTCCGGAACTGTGATAGGCAGTGAGGAGTGAAATAAAAAAGTTACGCCCTTAGAAAGCCTGAAGGCGGTGATTGGTTTTCAGGGGCGTGTACGCGGTTAGACTGCCAAAAAGTCTCAGACATGTGATATGCCCATACTCAGGAGAAGCAGAAGAATGTATTTTGGGGTGTAATTCCACATATAACCATGCCATGTTTGAACAATATATCGTTTAGTGACAACTTTGTGTAAAAACAAAAAAACAAAAAAAAAAAACTGTAATTTTCCCGAAACTTGTGGCAAAATATAAAATATTCCATGGACTCAACATGCCTCTCAGCAAATAGCTTGAAGTGTCTTCTTTCCAAAATGGGGTCATTGGGGGGGTGGGTTGTGCTATCTTGACATTTCATGTCCTCCGAAACTGTGATAGGTAGTAAGGAAGTGAAATCACCATTTTACGCCCTTAGAAAACCTGAAGGCGGTGCTTGGTTTTCGGGGTTCTGTATGCAGCTAGGCTCACATAAAATCTCACACATGAGGTATCCCCATACTCAGGAGAAGCAGCAGAATGTATTTTGGAATGTATCTAAAGTGGTAACCTGTAAAGGTTTTTAAAGGCTTTTAAAAATGTATGTAGTTTGTCGCCGCTGCACGTTTGTGCGCAATTTTAAAGCATGTCGTGTTTGGTATCCATGTACTCAGCATAAGATCATCTTTTTTTATTTCATCAAACATTTGGGCAATATAGTGTGCTTTAGTGAATTCAAATTAAAAAAAGTGTTTTTTTTTTCCCAAAAAAAGGCTAGGCTCACATAAAATCTCACACATGAGGTATCCCCATATTCAGGAGAAGCAGCAGAATGTATTTTGGGGTGTAATTCCACATATAACCATGGCATGTGTGAGAAATATATAATTTAGTGACAACTTTCTGTAATTTTTTTTTTTTTGTCAGTTTCCAATCACTTGTGACAAAAAAAATTAAATATTCAATGGGCTCAACATGCCTCTCAGCAATTTCCTTTGGGTGTCTACTTTCCAAAATTTGGTAATTTGGGGGGGTTGTACTGCCCTGCCATTTTAGCACCTCAAGAAATTAGATAGGCAGTTATAAACTAAAAGCTGCGTAAATTCCAGAAAATGTACCCTAGTTTGTAGATGCTATAACTTTTGCGCAAACCAATAAATACATGCTTATTGACTTTTTTTTACCAAAGACATGTGGCTGAATACATTTTGGCCTAAATGTTTGACTGAAATGAAAAATAAAGTGTAGCGCTAATAAATGATGCAATATGTAATGTGTATAAGAATACATAGAAACCAGGTATAAAAGGAGAGAACGTCCACGGGGACTTATCTCTCATAAAAACAAAAGAAAAAACATTTAGCAAAAAGTGTATGTGTTTCCTTCGGGCAATTATAAATTGCAGAGAGAAAAATTGGGAAATTGCAAGTGTATAATAATGTCATCATATACCAGTGGCTTATGAAAAATGTGCACATATAAACACAAGCATTAGAGGGTCTTGTATAAAAAGAAGAAAATAAGAGTCCCACATGCGTCACTAGTGCAAAAAATGCAGTGAAAAAGTGACGTATATACAGTCTTTAAATGGATGTTTTCAATGGTGGATATACACCCTGGAGTGCCTTCACAAAGGAACAAAATGCAGTGGAAAAGTGACGTATATGCAGTCTTTAAATGGATGTTTTCAATGGTGGGTATACACCCTGAAGTGCCTTCACCATCAAGAACGAAAAAGAAGAAAGGGATACTCTTACCAGGAGCGATGGACCCAGCTCGCCTTATGGTGGTGGGTCAGTAAGGCATGAAAGCGAAGCCCAGAAGATGGGCTCTCAGGATGGACTGCACAGCACTCCAATCCGGGACGCCAATCCGGGATGCAGCAAAATTGCCCCACTAAGCCGGAAACAGCTTGATAGGTACTTATCCTCCTTGGCTAGAAATCGCCGATACTGCTAGTGAGGAGTGTGAATAAGAAGGCTAAAACGGTGCTCTACAAATAAAGCATTATGTATGTCGATGGCTAAATTTCAACAGGTCGCAGATTTACACTGATAACATCTCAATTAGACAAATGTTTAAAACGGCCAATTTGTCGGCAACATATATATCAATACATTGAAAAGAGGTATGACTAAATAAAATTTGGTATGAGTAAATTTAGAAATATTTCAAACCGGGGATTCTGCTAACAGAAGTCCATGGCCACACAGACTTGAACATATTGTAAGTCAATATAAATAATGCCAATATATTACAAAGACATTACATATATACATATTTCACATAGGCTGATAGAAATAAGGATGAGTACATTATCCACAGAATAAACCAATAATAAACTATAAAGACCATACATGAAAAAAGGATAACACATAAGCGATAGGTGTCAACTGTGAAACCTATATAATTAGGTATAAATATAATAATACCTCACGTGATATTTAAGAAATATTAGAGAAAGGCAAGAAAAGACTGAGACCACTAACAAAATCATAAAAACCGACAAAAATTAATATTAATATAAACAATATTCTAAACAATATTACTAAATAAGAAGAGATTGTGAATGGTGAGAATATCATATATAGTGTGTATGCCCAAGGGATGAAATACCTAATGAGCAATGTGATGAGAAGTGTGTATACAAAAATGAGAAATATGTATACAAAAAGAGAAAAAAAGAGAACAGATGGAAAGTACATATACCACGAAATGTAATAGGTTCTGCGTGTATCTAAATGGACAGGGAGATCACTCCTTATTAATAAAGGCATTGATATCCCAGTCCACGTTCAGCCTGTGAGGCCTAAAACTCTTGAGCTGATATATCCAGAAGGTTTCAAGTCTGGAAACACCTCTGAGTTTGGATTCACCTCTCCAATGAGGAACAAATTTATCTATCACTTGGAAGCTGGTACCAGTAGGGTTTTTGTTATGAAACTCCAAGTAATGCCTAGGTACACTATGATTAGTACGTCCCTTTTTTATGCTCGTGATATGTTCACTTACCTTTGTGGAAAAAGCACGTATGGTACGCCCCACGTATTGCTTCCCACAAGGGCAAGTAATGAGGTAAACAATGTATCTAGTTGCGCAGGTGGTGAAATGTTTCATTTTGTTTTCCATTGTTGTTGAAGTGGAATTGAATGTTAAGGTTTTTCTACGACCCCAGATGTTATGCGCACATACCTTACATCTGGGTACTGACATTTATAGGTAAAGTTGATCCAGGGATAATCCGATTGCCTCTCTGGGATCAGGAAGGAATTTTTTCCCCTGCTGTAGCAAATTGGAGCATGCTCTGCTGGGGTTTTTTGCCTTCCTCTGGATCAACTGTGGGTATAGTATTGGGTATATTGGTTTTTTTTGTTTTTTTTTTGTTTTTTTTGTTTTTTTTATGGTTGGACTGGATGGACTTGTGTCTTTTTTCAACCTGGCTAACTATGTAACTATGTAACTATGTAACTATGCATTTACGGCATGGGTAGTAACCTTTTAGATGGTGGAAAAAGACTGGAGCAGAGGGAGGATCTGTGACATTCGGGGCAATTTGTCCCTTTAAATAGGGCGCTCCCCTATATATTACACCTGCATTGTCAGGAAGTGAAGGCCCCAACAAATAGTAATTTTTGACAATTTGCCAATGTTTGCAAATAATATTTTTAATTTGTCTATATTGTACAGAAAAGGTAGTGAGAAAAGACCATTTTTGCGAAGACTCTTGTATAGGTTTTGGTTGTTCTGATGTTAATATGTTTCTAGCAATCAATGATATTGTGTGAATTTCTTCATCTATATCAGATGATAGATATCCACTATCTGTAAATCTTGATTTAACCACTTGAGCCCCGGACCATTATGCTGCCTAAGGACCAGAGGTCTTTTTCCAATTTGGCACTGCGTCGCTTTAACTGCTAATTGCGTGGTCATGCAATGCTGTACCCAAACAAAATTTGCGTCCTTTTCTTCCCACAAATAGAGCTTTCTTTTGATGGTATTTGATCACCTCTGCGGTTTTAATTTTTTGCGCTATAAACGGAAAAAGACCGAAAATTTTGAAAAAAAATGATATTTTCTACTTTTTGTTATAAAAAAAATCCAATAAACTAAATTTTAGTCATACATTTAGGCCAAAATGTATTCGGCCACATGTCTTTGGTAAAAAAAATGTCAATAAGCGTATATTTATTGGTTTGCGCAAAAGTTATAGCGTCTACAAACTAGGGTACTGTTTCTGTAATTTACACAGCTTTTAGTTTATGACTGCCTATGTCATTTCTTGAGGTGCTAAAATGGCAGGGCAGTACAAAACCCCCCCAAATGACCCCATTTTGGAAAGTAGACACCCCAAGGAAATTGCTGAGAGGCATGTTGAACCCATTGAATATTTATTTTTTTTGTCCCAAGTGATTGAAAAATGACAAAAAAAAAAAATATTTACAAAAAGTTGTCACTAAATGATATATTGCTCACACAGGCCATGGGCATATGTGGAATTGCACCCCAAAATACATTTAGCTGCTTCTCCTGAGTATGGGGATACCACATGTGTGGGACTTTTTGGGAGCCTAGCCGCGTACGGGACCCCGAAAACCAATCACTGCCTTCAGGATTTCTAAGGGTGAAAATTTTTGATTTCACTCTTTACTGCCTATCACAGTTTCGGAGGCCATGGAATGCCCAGGTGGCACAAACCCCCCCAAATGACCCCATTTTGGAAAGTAGACACCCCAAGCTATTTGCTGAGAGGCATGGTGAGTATTTTGCAGCTCTCATTTGTTTTTGAAAATGAAGAAAGACAAGAAAAAACATTTTTTTTTTTCTTTTTTCAATTTTCAAAACTTTGTGACAAAAAGTAAGGTCTGCAAAATACTCACTATACCTCTCAGCAAATAGCTTGTGGTGTCTACTTTCCAAAATGGGGTCATTTGGGGGGGTTTTGTGCCACCTGGGCATTCCATGGCCTCCGAAACTGTGATAGGCAGTGAAGAGTGAAATCAAAAATTCATGCCCTTAGAAAGCCTGAAGGCGGGGCTTGGTTTTCGGGGTCCCGTACGCGGCTAGGCTCCCAAAAAGTCTCACACATGTGGTATCCCCGTACTCAGGAGAAGCAGCAGAATGTATTTTGGGGTGTAATTTCACATATTTCCATGGCATGTTTGAGCAACAAACATTTAGTGACAACTTTGTGCAAAAAAAAAAAAAAAAAAATTTGTCTCTTTCCCGCAACTTGTGTCGCAATATAAAATATTCCATGGACTCGACATGCCTCTCAGCAAATAGCTTGGGGTGTCTACTTTCCAAAATGGGGTCATTTGGGGGGGGTTTGAACTGTCCTGGCATTTTATGCACAACATTTAGAAGCTTATGTCACACATCACCCACTCTTCTAACCACTTGAAGACAAAGCCCTTTCTGACACTTATTGTTTACATGAAAAAGTTATTTTTTTTTGCAAAAAAATTACTTTGAACCCCCAAACATTATATATTTTTTTTAAAGCAAATGCCCTACAGATTAAAATGGTGGGTGTTTCATTTTTTTTTTCACACAGTAATTGCGCAGCGATTTTTCAAACGCATTTTTTGGGGAAAAAAAACACTTTTTTAAATTTTAATGCACTAAAACACACTATATTGCCCAAATGTTTGATGAAATAAAAAAGATGATCTTAGGCCGAGTACATGGATACCAAACATGACATGCTTTAAAATTGCGCACAAATGTGCAGTGGCAACAAAATAAATACATGTTTAAAAGCCTTTAAAAGCCTTTACAGGTTACCACTATAGATTTACAGAGGAGGTCTACTGGAAAAATTACTGCACTCGATCTGGCCTTCGCGGTGATACCTCACATGCATGGTGCAATTGCTGTTTACGTTTGACGACAGACCGCCGCTTGCGTTCGCCTTAGCGCAAGAGCAGGGGGCGACAGGGGTGCTTTTTTTTTTTTTTTTTTTTTTCTTTATTTTTTTTTTCTTTTTTAATCTTACTTTTAAACTGTTCCTTTCATATTTTTTTTTTTTAATCATTTTTATTGTTATCTCGGGGAATGTAAATATCCCCTATGATAGCAATAGGTAGTGACAGGTACTCTTTTTTGAAAAAATTGGGGTCTATTAGACCCTAGATCTCTCCTCTGCCCTCAAAGCATCTGACCACACCAAGATCGGTGTGATAAAATGCTTCCCCAATTTCCCAATGGCGCTATTTACATCCGGTGAAATCTAAGTCATGAAATGCTCGTAGCTTCCGGTTTCTTAGGCCATAGAGATGTTTGGAGCCACTCTGGTCTCTGATCAGCTCTATGGTCAGCTGGCTGAATCACCGGCTGCATTCTCAGGTTCCCTGTTGAGACAGGAGAGCCAGAGAAAAACACGAAAGACGGTGGGGGGGTCATTCCCTCCCACGGCTTGTAAAAGCAGTCTAGAGGCTAATTAGCCGCTAGGATTGCTTTTACATGAAAGCCGACCGCTGGCTGAAAAGAATGATACCAAGATGATACCTAAACCTGCAGGCATCATTCTGGTATAACCACTCAAAGTCGTGAATGGCGTACCTGAAGACAAAAAAATGGTTAACAATGGTTAACAATAAAGCACAGTAAACAGTAAAGTATAAATAATTATATACCTGAAAAACAAACATGATAAAACATAATAACAATAACAATAAAACATTGCAGAATAGAATACAGTAAAAAAAGAGCAGAACAATAGAGAGAGAGAATAGAGAGAGAGAGAACAATAAAACGACAACTATTTTTTTTTATTTTATATATTTTTTTTTTTTTACACTTTTTTTGTAACTAACTTTTATAACTGTAACCGGTTCCAGGTTCGGGTCTCTCAAAATGCGATGGCATCTTGGGAGACCCTGTGAAAGTGTGCCTAGTATGTGCAATGCTGTACCCCACGCTAATACTCAACTAGTGAATGGTAGCGTTCAAAACATTCACCAATGCAAAGACCAGGATTGTCAGGACAGGAGGGACAATAATAGCGGGTGTCACGCCTATATCCGCGCTTGCTGCAGACACAACATCTTTTTTGGGGGGTTCGTTGGGTAGGGGTACTCGGGAGGACATAAAAATGCCTCTCATGCAGCCGACTGCATTTGGTTGGGGATGTGAATGGGGGAAGTACGGGCGCTGCAGAAGTGGTGGGTTCCCAATTAGGATTGGCGAATGCAGCAGGAAGGGCATTATGGGCACGACGGTCCTGTGTTTGTCTTCTTGGTGGCAGCGGGACACTACTTGTGCTTGCCACCTCACCAGCTTGAACTGCACTTATGGGACTCGCCACGTCACCAAGTGTTACTGCAGTGCTGGTTTGGCTACGACCGGGGTATACTACGCCGCTGGTGCTTGCCAGTTCCCCAAAACGCTACCAAAAAAACTGTTAGCGATCGCAGGGATCAGGCCTGACTCTGCGAACGCTGCAGTTATGCGTTTAGAGTTTTGTAAGTGACAGTGATCGATCGATACTGCACTTGGGTGGGCTGGGCCGGGCCGGGCCGGGCGGAGGGGCAAAACGCAGGTGCTAGCAGGTATCTGGGCTGATCCTGCTAACACTGCATTTTTGGGAACCCTAAACTGCTGGTGACGCTAGTATAGATCTGATCGGATCAGATATTGATCCGATCAGATACTATACCACTAAGGGAGGTGTACGGTGCGTGCGTGGGTGTTAGCGGTACTGGCACTAACCTGACGCTGCCTGGGGCTGGTGCTTGCCAGTTCACCAAAACGCTACCAAAAAAACTGTTAGCGATCGCAGGGATCAGGCCTGATTCTGTGAACGCTGCAGTTATGCGTTTAGTGTTCTGTAAGTGACAGTGATCGATCGATACTGCACTTGGGTGGGCTGGGCTGGGCCGGGCGGAGGGGCAAAACGCAGGTGCTAGCAGGTATCTGGGCTGATCCCGCTAACACTGCGTTTTTGGGAACCCTAAACTGCTGGTGACGCTAGTATAGATCTGATCGGATCAGATATTGATCCGTTCAGATACTATACCACTAAGGGAGGTGTACGGTGCGTGCGTGGGTGTTAGCGGTACTGGCGCTAACCTGACGCTGCCTGGGGCTGGTGCTTGCCAGTTCACCAAAATGCTACCAAAAAACTGTTAGCGATCGCAGGGATCAGGCCTGACTCTGCGAACGCTGCAGTTATGCGTTTAGTGTTTTGTAAGTGACAGTGATCGATCGATACTGCACTTGGGTGGGCTGGGCGGAGGCGCAAAACGCAGGTGCTAGCAGGTATCTGGGCTGATCCCGCTAACACTGCATTTTTGGGAACCCTAAACTGCTGGGGACGCTAGTATAGATCTGATCAGATCAGATATTGATCCGATCAGATACTATACCACTAAGGGAGGCGCATGCTGCGTGCGTGGGTGTTAGCGGTACTGGCGCTAATCTGACGCTGCCTGGGGCGACGCATATCACCGCCGGGCGATTAGGGGGCTAAACCTTTATTCAGTAATAAACACTATAAAAAATAAACAAACTAACCAACGTCACCCGTAACGGTTATACGGTGATCAGTGGTGAAAGGGTTAACTAGGGGGCAATCAAGGGGTTAAAACATTTATTAGGTAGTATATGGGGGTCCCTGACGCTATAAAACGCTGACGGCGAACCTAAATATTTACCTCACTAACTAGCGTCACCAGCGACACTAATACAGCAATCAGAAAAATGATCGCTTAGTGACACTGGTGACGGGGGGTGATCAAGGGGTTAAAACTTTATTAGGGGGGGTTAGGGGGGTACCCTAGACCTACAGGGGGGTAACAGTAACTGTGCTAACACAGTAACTGTCACAAACTGACACCAATGCAGTAATCAGAAAAAAAAAAAAAAAAACAAACTGCTGGTGTCAGTTTGTGACGGGGGGGTGATCGGGGGGGATCGGGGGGTGATCGGGGGGGGGGGGGTCGGGGTGTAATGTGTGCCTGGCATGTTCTACTGTGTGTGTGTGTGTTGGTGCACTCACTCACATGTCGTCTCTCCTCGGGCCGGAACGGAAACTACCGACCCGAGGGGAGATGACATCACTTCCTTTGCTGCTGTTTAGCATACAGCAGCAAAGGAGTGTTCCTATTGGCCGGCGGCGATCGCGAGGGGGGGGCCACGAATGGATGGCCTCCCCCTAGTCTCCGATCGCCGGGGGACAAAACGGGACCGCCTCAGGCGGCGGGGGGGGTCCGATCGGACCCCCCACCCGCGGGAGGCAAATCACGTACATGTACGTGATTTTGCCTGCCCGTGCCGCCTTGCCGACGTACATCGGCGTGAGGCGGTCCTTAAGTGGTTAATATCTCAGCGTGCTGATAGAAGTCTTGAAAGTCAGTGCAATTACATCTTATTCGTAGTAATTGGCTACGTGGCACTGACTTCAACCAAGCTGAGTGATGACAGCTGTCGACCGAAATGTACCCATTCTGGTCTGTAGCTTTGAAAAAAGTTTTGGTCATTAGTTGATTGTTAGATACAAAGATATCTAAGTCAAGAAAATGTATATTGGAATAACTGGCTTCGTAAGATAACCTAATACCAATGTTGTTGGCATTGAGGGCAAACATGAAATCCTCTAAAGAGTCACGATTACCCTTGAAATGGTTAATCTAACTCAAGCTATCTCTCCGTCCATGCCACCAACACTACATGAGGCTGCTATGTAAGCAGCCTTATATAGTGTGGGGCATGAACTTAGTCCCCCTGAGCCATGATTGGCCAAAGGCACCCTGCCTTTGGCCAATCATGGCTCTCACAGCAGAGCCCGCTGTGATTGGCCAAAGCATGCAGGTCAGGTGCATGCTTTGGCTAATCATCATACAGCGATGCACTGCCATTTTGCAGTGCATCATGGGGCGTTCCGCGGTGCTCAAATTTCCCACGAACGCCCCGTAATGTTCGCTGTTCAGCAAACGGGCGAACACCCGAGCTCATCCCTAATTTCAGGGACAATTTCTTGGAGCTGAGCTGCACAATTATCTGCAAAGAATCTACACATAGAAAAACTACATGGCAAATGTATGAGGCAAAGGTTTTTCAGGTGAAGAGATATAGCGCTGAACCTATATATTCTCCATATATTGGGGTCTGAAGAATGGACTAGAAGCAGGAAGTGGACACAATATACCCCATATATTTTAAAGAGGTGCTTATGGTAACCGCAAGGTTTTAACCAGCAGTAATGAAAATATAGAATGTCATCTGTGTCTTAATCAATAGAGCAGTTATAAGTGCATCAAGGCAATATGGCCTATTGCATTTAAAATCTCTACAATGTATTAAAATTATATCTCTGGATATTGATTTGTGCTGGCACTGCTAAAGCATTGGGGCTAACAAGGAATAGTGCATGAGATTGGCAATGTCTCTGAAGCCCAACAGGAGCAATAAGTACTAAGACCTATGACAGTGTGGGGACAAAAGTTTCCTGGGAATTTGAAAAGCCAGAACCTTAACCAAGAATAGTATAACAGAACCAACAGGGCTTAGTGTCATGTGTTTCTAGATTGTAAGCTCTAACGAGCAGGGCTCTCTGATCCCCCCTGTATGGATTTATGGATTTGTATTGTAAGTGTACTGTCTGACCTCATGTTGTAAAGCGCTGCGCAAACTGTTGGCCCTATATAAATCCTGTATAATAATAATAATAATAATGTGTCTGTGTTTGAACTTGGATCCCTCTGGTTCTGTGCTGAAGCTCTGTCAACTCTGCCACTGGAGGATCCGAATCTGTGCAGCAAATACTCTGCTTAGTGCTTTTGCTCCTCTGACTTCTTAGTTCCACCTGCCTTCTATCTGCAGTCAATTTGCAATCAGCTGCTTGTAAATTGCACTTCCTGTGCTCTGTGCCCATTTGTGGATCAATTCAATGGGTGTATGCTTTCCTGCTGGACTGCTGAACTACAGGATTTCTGGAGTTTTGCCTGCCGATTCTGCATTTCGCTGCCAGTCTGTGTATGACCCTTGCTTGCCTCTGACTACTCTTTTGGATCCTGATTTTGTAATGTGCTGCCAAGACTTGTTGCTGATCTGCCTGACTAAGCCGATGCCTCAACTCTCAGGCAAAGCTCCACTTTGGACTAAACCTTACTGCAGGTACCTTATACTTACAGTAGGAAGACAAAAAAGCAAGTTGTCTGTATGGAAGAAGTCTGCTTCTAGGTAGGAGAACAAAAGCTATAATGTAGCTTCAGCTTGGGGAACCTGCTCTAGGTGGTGAGGTATACCAATGACAGTCAATGATTCCCATAACTTCTCCCTGCTAATGCACTGTTTTTTCAGTGAGGGAACATCTGTATCAAAGTTTGCATAGAGACACAGGACTTTCTAGATTGGCTTGGATGTCTTCTGGTGTAGTGCAGGTGGGATTATCAAAATCTGGAAGCCCCTTTAACAATAAGAGGGTCTCCCAGATACTGCTCCCATGTGAATAAGTAAGGGGGTACTCGTACTCATTCACAAAGAAATGTAAGTTTTAACAACAAAACACACACACAGTTTTTAGGATACCCACCAAAAAAAAGTTCCACAATGTACATTCTTTATCAATCATGTCATCCAGTGATGTAGATCCATGTCATTCATAATGACAGCTAAAAGAAAACACTATGCCCATTGATGCACATCTCGTCCCCTTGCTTTACTTCCACAGAATGACAGATTATATATACAAAGGGATGCATTCCTGGTCTCCTGGTTGACACCATTGACCCTTTATTGTGAAAAAAAGTCCCACAATATAAATGCATCATCAATCACGTTGATCAATGATGTAGGTCCACATAAATTGTTAAGTAGTTACATATTTAGCCAGGTTGAAAAAAAGATTCTGGTCCTCCTATTTCAACCAATAAAAACAAAAAAAAACACAATTAGAAAACATTCATAATATACCTTATCCTATATTCATAGATGATCCAGAAATCATGATAAATGATACCTGCAATCCCTGGCAACAGAATAAAATGCCCCTCAGAATTGTTTTGAAGACCGTCCCCTTAAAAATTATAACCTGGTGCACTAGATAAATTAAAAGAAACAGTAAAAATGAATAGAGGTATTGCAGCCCTATAACACTCATGCACAGGGCAGCCATCAGAAATTGTCAGGCCCCTTATACAGCTTTAGGCCTGGGCCCCCCCCCCCGAGCCTGACCACCAACATTCCCCAGGGTCCCGCCCAATGGCCGTCCCACTAAGTCCTTCAGTGCCTTAGCCCCCATCACACTTGTATGCTCTCAGCCCCCTCACACCTGTACGCTCTCAGCCCCCTCACACCTGTATGCTCCCAGGCCCCCTCACACCTGTACGCTCCCAGCCCCCCTCACACCTGTACTCTCTCAGCCCCCCTCACACCTGCATGCTTCCAGCACCACTCACATGTGTATATATCACATGCACGTACACAGGCATGTATACACACACAAGACATGTACACATACAGAGACATGTACAAACAGACATGTATACACAAACAGGCATGTACACAAACAGGCATGTACAGTCAGGTCCATAAATATTGGGACATCGAAAAATTTCTAATCTTTTTGGCTCTATACACCACCACAATGGATTTGAAATTAAACAAACAAGATGTGCTTTAACTGCAGACTTTCAGCTTTAATTTGAGGGTATTTACATCCAAATCAGGTGAATGGTGTAGGAACAGTTGGTATATGTGCCTCCCACTTTTTAAGGGACCAAAAGTAATGGGACAATTGGCTGCTCAGCTGTTCAATGGCCAGGTGTGTGTTATTCCCTCATTATCCCATTTACAAAGAGTAGATAAAAGGTCCAGAGTGCATTTCAAGTGTGCTTTTTGCATTTGATATCTGTTGCTGTGAACTCTCAATATGAGATCCAAAGAGCTGTCACTATCAGTAAAGCAAGCCGTCATTAGGCTGAAAAAACAAAACAAACCCATCAGAGAGATAGCAAAAACATTAGGTGTGGCCAAATCAACTGTTTGG
This sequence comes from Lithobates clamitans, assembly GCA_037952925.1. Lineage (NCBI taxonomy): Eukaryota > Metazoa > Chordata > Amphibia > Anura > Ranidae > Lithobates > Lithobates clamitans. The sequence continues at coordinate 46,279 of JBBGZY010000223.1, read as the reverse complement.
AACATCCTTAAAAAGAAAGAACACACCGGTGAGCTCAGCAACACCAAAAGACCCAGGAGACCACGGAAAACAACTGTGGTGGATGACAAAAGAATTCTTTTCCTAGTGAAGAAAACACCCTTCACAACAGTTGGCAAGATCAAGAACACTCTCCAGGAGGTAGGTGTATGTGTGTCAAAGTCAACAATCAAGAGAAGACTTCACCAGAGTGAATACAGAGGGTTCACCACAAGATGTAAACCATTGGTGAGCCTCAAAAACAGGCCAGATTAGAGTTTGCCAAACAACATCTAAAAAAGCCTTCACAGTTCTGGAACAACATCCTATGGACAGATGAGACCAAGATCAACTTTTACCATAGTGATAGGAAGAGAAGCGTATGGAGAAGGGAAGGAACTGCTCATGATCCAAAGCATACCACCTCATCAGTGAAGCATGGTGGTGGTAGTGTCATGGCGTGGGCATGTATGGCTGCCAATGGAACTGGTTCTCTTGTATTTATTGATGATGTGACTGCTGACAAAAGCAGCAGGATGAATTCTGAAGTATTTTGGGCAATATTATCTGCTCATATTCAGCAAAATGCTTCAGAACTCACTGGACGATGCTTCACAGTGCAGATGGACAATGACCCGAAGCATACTGCGAAAGCAACCAAAGAGTTTTTTAAGGGAAAGAAGTGGAATGTTATGCAATGAGCATGCAGTTCACTTGCTGAAGACAAAACTGAAGGGAAAATGCCCCAAGAACAAACAGGAACTGAAGACAGTTGCAGTAGAGGCCTAGCAGAGCATCACCAGGGATGAAACCCAGCATCTGGTGATGTCTATGCGTTCCAGACTTCAGGCTGTAATTGATTGCAAAGGATTTGCAACCAAGTATTAAAAAGTGAAAGTTTGATGGATGATTGTTAATCCGTCCCATTACTTTTGGTCCCTTAAAAAGTGGGAGGCACATATACAAACTAGTGTAAACAAAATAAATAGAATAGAATATAGTGTATAAATAATTAATGTCAATAGTGATACTCCTAAATAGCTATCAACTGAGTGAAATTAGAAATTCAAAAATGTGTGTGTTCAAAAAAGTGTTCACATAGTGTTGAAATCAAACTTCTGGATAAATCCTCCTGGGCTTCAGCAAGATATCAGACAACAGTAATCCACCACCATCTCCGACCACACAGCCTACTCACCAGATTGTGGTGACTCCCATGATAGGAGTCAAAAACGCTTCAAGAACAACCAAAGAAGCTTTACATGATCACGGCTTTGTTCAGATGCTGGAACTCAGGTAACTCAGGTAACACTGTAGCTGCTTGGATGCATACAAACAAACTCCCGAATAGAGATGGGTCAATGAAGTCCATTAATGCCATAGATGGGGAGAAAATGAATGGAAAATTCCCATCGTGAAAAAAGCTAAAAACCGCATTGCCCACGTGTGGGTTCATGCGGACAAACAAACAAACTGCATTGCGAACGGAAGTGGCGTGTCACGTTCGGTACGTCCGACCGGTTTCGCCAGTGCGTTCAGACATCATCAGGGATCATACGAACGGGCACGCTACCTCCTTAAATACACACATCAATCAAAGGCATCCAATCCAGTGACATCCCGCCTCGCAGAGGAATTAAAGAAAAATTGAAAAATAAAATTAAAATAAACACTGCCATCTTGTGGCCAGCAAGCAGAATACGGTTATAAAAGTGTTACGACATCTAAACTGCCATCTTGTGAATAGATTACTCAACTGAATAAAGTGTCAGTTTATGGATAAATCAGGATACATAAATAAAATGAAATAAATAAAATATAATAAAATATGATAAACTAAAATAAAATAAAAATCATCCTAACTGGCTCAAAGGGATACCTAAGGGGCAACTACTAAGGATTAGACGTAATTGTGATTCTATGTCAGATTACACGTCTCAATGTAATCTATTGGTTGACAGATTCAAAGAAAAAGGCTACCGGGAAAAAGATCTCAGGGCCACCCAATTACTTATTTCACGGATTAATAGGGGTCAACTCCTGAAAGATAATATCAAAGAGAAATGTGAATTGGACTATGTTCCTTTTCTGACTAGTTTCAATAGGGACTACAATGCAGCTATCTTCATAGTTCCAGTTTTCACCCCCAACACACTAAACGGGCCATTATACACAGCCAGGCTATCAGATACCACCGAATTTGTTCAGACCCAGAAAACAGAGATAAACATCTCAGAACACTGGCAGACTCCTTCCATAAGAAAGGTTACAAGACAAAACCATCAACAACAGCATAAACACAGCCTTGAAAACCCGAAGAGAAAATCTCCTCCAATACACAGAGAAAAAAACAAATAACCGAGTACCTCTAGTCACCACATACAACCCAGCACTTGAAGGGATCAAAAAGATAATTAAAGATTTACAACCCATTATAACAGAGGATGAAACTCTGAAAGGAATATTCCAACAACCCCCATTATTGGCTTTCAGACAACCACCCAACCTCAGACACAAACTAATCAGCAGGAAACTTCACTCTGATTATGAAGTCACAAATAATGGAAGCAAACCCTGCAATAAAAAACGCTGCAAACTATGCAACCAGATCAATCTATCCAAAAGTGTTACACACACAAATGGGACCTTCTATATCATGGGATCTTACACTGTACCTCCAGTAATGCTGTGTACCTCATCCAATACAAAAGGTGCAGCAAAGGATCTTATGTTGGTGAAACAGGACAGAAGTTGCAAGCGAGGATGAATTTGCACAGACATACCATCAAAGAACATAAAGAAGACAGTTTATGCACACCTGTGGGACATCATTTCTCACAACCGGACCACACTATAGAAGACCTCAATGTTTTAGTTCTTAAAGGGAATTTCAGAACTATCCAGGAAAGGAAAATGTTTGAACTAAGAATGATACTTCTTTTTGACACAAAAAATAATGGCCTGAATTTAGATATTGGTTTACACATTATGCTAAAGTTTTACGACCCCCTCTGTGACTTGTACCCCCCCTGCATTCTTTAGCTCTTCCTCTGTCTTATCTCACTAACTTTTCTGCTATCTTTATTACCATTGATTTGTATGTGTTTGGTTTTCTCTCTTTTTTTTTTTTTCTTCTTTAACATTCTGCTTAAAAATTTGTGAGTCAGTACTGCTTGGACCTTGAAGAAGGGGACATACCCTGAAAGCTTGTCCTGAAAAATTGAAAGTTAGTGAAAATAAAAAAAGTATCACGCACAGTACTCAATTTTCTCTGTCACAATTGCACTAATACGGCCACAATCAAATCAAGTATAATAGGGACTACAAAAGTTTTGAATTTTTTTTTTTTAAAACACTGGCCAGTTTTGCTAGGAGACAGGACCTTGTCCAGCTTCCTACCAGAACGTCCTAGGTTCATCTATCGGCGTACACCGCATTTGCAAAATAAACTAGCCCCGAATGTATTAAACCCCCCAGGAGAGCTCCCACTTTCTTGGATCTTAACCTCTTCGCGCAAATTGTCGGGAGGCTGTCCCTGGACGTTCTCCTGTTTACTTCCGCGATGCACGCTCCCGCAGGCGCACATCGGGGAAGTTCTGTGCTGTCCGTGTCCCTTGGACACAGCCAGTCACAGATCGCTGTAAACAGCCAATCACAGCGGCCGTTTACAGCGTGATCGGCGGTGCCAATGAGAGATGATCTCATATGTAAACAGCGGCCATATACAGCGCGATCGGCGGTGCCAATGAGAGATGGTCTCATATGTAAACATATGAGATCATCTCTCATCGCCGGCTCTCCCTCCTCACACAGAGACAGCGTGTGAGGAGGGAGAGCTAACCGCTGCAGCGTGAGTAAAAAAAAACAAAAAAGTGACGTCAGTGCCATCTGTCTCCACAGTCATCTGTCCCCACAGTCATCTGTCCCCACTGTCATCTGTCCCCACTGTTATCTGTCCCCACTGCCATCTGTCCCCAGTGCCATGTATAAGTGCCATCTGTCATCAGTGCCACATATTAGTGCCATCTGTCATCAGTGCCACCTGTCAGTGTCACGTGCCATCTGTTATCAGTGTCACGTGTCATCAGTGCCACATATCAGTGCCATCTGTCATCAGTGTCACATGTCATCAGTGCCACGTATTAGTGCCATCTGTCATCAGTGCCACACACTAGTGCCATCTATCATCAGTGTCATGTGTCATCAGTGCCAAGTAATAGTGCATCTGTCATCAGTGCCATGTATTAGTGCCATCTGTCAGTAGGTGCCACGTGTCATCAGTGCCACGTATTAGTGCCATCTGTCATCAGTGCCACATGTCATCAGTGCCACATATTAGTGCCACCTGTCATCAGTGCCACGTATTAGTGCCATCTGTCATCAGTGCCACGTATTAGTGTCATCTGTCATCAGTGCCATGTGTCATCAGTGCCACGTGTCATCAGAGTCACGTGTCATCAATGCCATGTATTAGTGCCATCTGTCATCAGTGCCACGTATTAGTGCCATCTGTCTTCAGTGCCACGTATTAGTGCCATCTGTCATCAGTGTCACGTGTCATCAGTGCCACGTATTAGTGCCATCTGTTATCACTGCCATCTGTCATCAGTGCCATGTGTCATCAGTGCCACATATTAGTGCCATCTGTCATCAGTGTCACGTGTCATCAGTGCCACATATTAGTGCCATCTGTCAGTGCCACATATTAGTGCCATCTGTTATCACTGCCATCTGTCATCAGTGCCATGTGTCATCAGTGCCACATATTAGTGCCATCTGTCATCAGTGTCACGTGTCATCAGTGCCACGTATTAGTGCCATCTGTTATCACTGCCATCTGTCATCAGTGCCATGTGCCATCAGTGCCACATATTAGTGCCATCTGTCATCAGTGTCACGTGTCATCAGTGCCACATATTAGTGCCATCTGTCAGTGCCACATATTAGTGCCATCTGTCATCAGTGCCACGTATTAGTGCCATCTGTCATCAGTGCCACGTATTAGTGCCATCTGTCATCAGTGCCACATCAGTGCTACGTATCAGTGCCGTCTGTCATCAGTGCCACACCAGTGTCGTCAGTGCCACGTATCAGTGCCATCTGTCATCAGTGGCACATCAATGTCACGTGTCATTGTCCTGGTGCTCCAGGGCCTTCAAAAATGTAATAAGTAGTCAACAAGTTAGATGTGTCATTTATGCTCCTATAACACGTGATGGTGCTCCCTGCATGTTGGGCCTCTCTATGTGGCTAGGCTGTGAAAAAGTCCCACACATGTGGTATCGTAATACTCAGGAGGAGTAGCAGAATGTATTTCGGGGTGTTATTTGTGGTATATACATGCCATGTGAGAGAAATAACCTATTACAATGACAATTTTGTGGGGAAAAACAAATCTTCATTTTGCAAAGTATTGTGGGGAAAAATGACAACATCAAAAAGCTCCCCATGCATCTTACTAAATACCTTGAAATGTCTACTTTCAAAAAAGGGGTCATTTGGGGGGTATTTGTACTTTCCTGGCTTGTTCGGGTCGCAAGAAATGAGATAGGCCATCAATACATCAGGTGTGATCAATTTTTTATGATTTTCACTATAGCTTGTAGACTCTCTAACTTTCACAAAGACCAAATAATATCCACTAATTTGGGTTATTTTTACCAAACATATGTAGCAGTATAAATTGTGGTCAAAATTAATGAAGAAAAATTAATAATTTGCAAAATGTTATCACAGAAACTAAGAAAAATGCATTTTATTTCAAAATTTTCGGTCTTTTTTCATTTATAGCGCAAAAAATAAAAAACCCAGAGGTGATCAAATACCATCAAAAGAAAGCTCTATTTGTATGAAAAAAAGGATAACAAATTCATTTGGGTACAGTATTATATGACTGAGTAATTGTCATTCAAAGTGTGAGAGCACTGAAAGCTGAAAATTGGTCTGATCACGAGGGGGGTTTAAGTGCCCAGTAGGCAAGTGGTTAAAGGGTTTTTTTATTGTAGGAAGTGTAAAGCCTGCAAATAATCTAGGAATAATATGAGAAAAGCAGAACACTTCACATCCTTCAGCACGGGCAAGGACTACAAAATAGATAAATCCATCACCTGTAAATCCACCTATGTCACGTACCTCATTATTTGCCCGTGCGGGTTACAGTATGCCAGAAGTACCAAGAGAAACCTCTGCACATGCATCAATGAACAACTCACAAACAATTAAAAATGTTTTTTCCAAACACAGTCTCTCTAACCATTTTAAAATCCACCATTGGCAGGATCCTAGCTTGGCTAGATTTTTTGTGATTGACAAGCTGGATGCTGATTGGAGGGGAGGAAATATGGTTCAGAGAATATCAAAAAAACGAAATTGAATGAATTTATCGATTTAACACACTTACTCCGGCAGGTATTAATGTCGACATCGATCTAAATTGTTATCTGTCCAATTACTGATTCATGTCTATACAGAATGTGAAGGGGCAATCCATTCCGGTCTCCCTTTATATTTTTCTTTATTTCCTCCAAATTTAGGTTTGAATTGAAATGTATTCAACAACATTGTTTTTATTTTATTATTATTTTTATTTTTAAATAAATCAATCAATGAACGTCTCACAAACAATTAAAAATGTTTTTTCCAAACACAGTCTCTCTAACCATTTTAAAATCCACCCATGGCAGGATCCTAGCTTGGCTAGATTTTTTGGGATTGACAAGCTGGATGCTGATTGGAGGGGAGGAAATATGGTTCAGAGAATATAAAAAAACGAAATTGAATGGATTTATCGATTGAATACACTTACTCCGGCAGGTATTAATGTCGATCTAAATTGTTATCTGTCCAATTACTGATTCATGTCTATACAGATTGTGAAGGGGCAATTCATTCCGGTCTCCCTTTATATTTTTCTTTATTTCCTCCAAATTTAGGTTTGAATTGAAATGTATTCAACAACATTGTTTTTATTTTATTATTATTTTTATTTTTATTTTATTTTAATTTATCACATTTTATTATATTTTATTTATTTCATTTTATTTATGTATCCTGATTTATCCATAAATTGACACTTTATTCAGTTGTGTAATCTGGCATCTATCCACAAGATGGCAGTTTAGATGTCGTAATAATTTTATAACCGTATTCTGCTTGCTGGCCACAAGATGGCGGGCTGTCACCGGATTGGATGCCTTTGATTGATGTGTGTATTTAAGGAGGCGGCGTGCCCCTTTGTACGATCCCTGATGACGTCAGAACGCACTGACAAAACCAAGCCGACGTACCAAATGTGACACGCCACTTCCGTTCACAACACAGTTTGTTTGCTTGTCCGCACGAACCCACGCGTGAGCGATTTGGTTTTTAGCTTGTTTTTAGCCTGTCCAATAAATTTTTTAACATACTTCACAAAGGGAATTTTCCATTCATTTTCTCCCCATCTATGTCATTAATGGTCTTCATTGACCCAACTCTATTCGGGAGTTTGTTTGTATGCATCCAAGCAGCTACAGTGTTACCTGAGTTACCTGATTTCCAGCATCTGAACAAAGCCGTGATTGTGTGAAGCTTCTTTAGTTGTTCTTGAAGCGTTTTTGACTCCTGTCATGGGAGTCACCATAATCTGGTGAGTAGGCTGTGTGGCCAGTGATGGTGGTGGATTACTGTTGTCTGATGTCTTGCTGAACCCCAGGAGGATTTATCCAGAGGTTTGATTTCAACACTATGTGAACACTTTTTTGAACACACACATTTTTGAATATTTCGAATTTTTGGACTTTTTTGATTATATTCTTTGAATTTAATTTTGAACTATTATTTTTGTTTTTGACTTTGATTTTTATTTTTGATGTTTGATTGTCTGCTGATTTCACTCAGTTGATAGCTATTTATGAGTATCACTATTGACATGAATTATTTATACACTATATTCTATTTCATTTATTTTGTTTACACTAGTGTGTGATATCTGCACTTGCACTTTATATGGAGCGTGGTTTGTAATTAATTTGTTAATTATTGTCTTTTTTATTTATTTTTATAACGTGCTGCTCCTTAATCAATTTTACATTCGTTTTAACCAGCTTCCATTTGCGTGGGTTGGTAGTTTCTACCATTTATTATACATCTCCTCTTTTTTAAGTCACACCCACAGCAATGGATATTTTTGATTATATGAGCAGCAGACCCACTGACACAACTGATGTTTTTGCTTCTGCTGAAAATTTAGCACTCAAAGATTTGGAACACAATTTTAAATCCTTAAAAAATATCCTGGATAAGAAAATCTGAGCTTGGTGGGATGTTGCCACATTAGAACAGTATGTTAAGAATAAAATGACCCCTAGGCGGTTACGTTGGGACTTAGGTCCAAATGATGGTCTTGAAGACTCTGATTTGGATGCCCAATGGTACAATTTTTTTAATGATAGTGAACAGAAACTATTGGATTTAATTATTTGTAGGAGATAAGCCAAACTACGAATACTAGAGACCAAAATTTTTGCACTTAAGGAGGCTATTTTACCTTTTAAAGACACTGCAGAGTACAAAGAAAAAAAAACATACAGGTACAGAAACATTTAGAGAAATTGGATAAGGATACCAAAGCCAAGAAAATTAAAAAGTATTAACGTGACCTCAAAGATTATAGGGAAAACAGAATTTATAAATGGCAGAAAGAGTCGGTGGATCTAGTTCCAAACCAATCCATGGACACTTCCTCAGAGAGGTTGGAATCCATCCAACCTCCCAGTGTTCCTCTATGTTCTACCCCAGGTGGTGGTAACCAGGGGCGTAAGCCCGGCCCCCACCCGAGGCACTACCAACAAATAAGGAGGTACTATTCCCAGAGGTGCCACAAGCAACTCTGGTTACCCGACTTACCCCGCCCCTATATACAGTTCCAGCCATTATGACAATGGCTATTACAGAGGTTACAACATCCCCGCGTACAATAGGTTCCAACCCCTCTACCAAGGGGATGATCCACAGAGAGGTGGCTCACCCCATAGGGGTTTTTGCAGGAGAGGACATGGAGATCCACCCTCCTGGGGGGGGCTGGAATCACAACAGGGGTTACTCCGGTCAAAGGGGAAATTGGAGAGGAGGGGGGGGGCAGACCACCCAACCCATCCTGGTACAATCCAGCACCAGGGACCCGATATGGGGACCAGGCGAATTCCCATTGGCAACAATGGGTACCACCTGTCTGGCCCACCTAGGACCCCCAAAGAAACAATGTAGAGGCATGAGAGGAGGAAGGAAGAACAAAAAGAAAGAGAGAATAGTTGGCCAAGGAATTTTTAATTTGAGTGATGAGTCTTTCACTCTCAATGAACTTAAAGTACTTGAGCTAGGTCTCAAATATGCCCCGGATAAAAGACTAAACAAATTTGAGGTGTTCATTGACACTGAGAAATTTGTACATAAACTTAATATCAAAAAACACTTTGCAGAGAAACAAGCTCCTAACACCCAGCCTATAGAATCAGAATACCAACACAGCGGATTGAGAAATCAATCAGTCTTTAACCCCAAAAAGTCATCCAATCATTTTGTCGAGATGTTTAAAAGTTTGGTTGAGCAAGACATTAGACTCATTGAAACCAAAAAAGGGAAAAAGAAGGGTAACATACAAAAAGGTATAGAAGCACTTGAGAAAAATAAAAATATCGCTATCCGTCAAGCGGATAAAGGGGGGGAATAGTGGTCTTAAACAGAGATGACTACATGAAAGAACTCAATAGGCGGTTAGTTATACTGTGACATATAAGAAAATTAAAGGTGATCCCACGAAAAAACGCAAAATTTTAGTGAAGGATAGTGTACGCAAAGCCAAAGAGATAGGAATCCTTAACAAGAAAGAAGCCATATATTAAGTCCCTGATGCACCCAGACTCCCTATAATATATCAATTGCCCAAAATACATAAAAAATTCTCAATGCCCACCTGGTAGACCTATTATCAGCGGCATTGATTCTATTTTTTCGAGATTAGGTGAATACGCTGATTATTTTATGCAGCCCATTGTTCAATCGTACCCCTCATATTTGAGAGAGAGTAAACATCTTATGAACTTGCTTAAGGATATTCTGGTTCAGGATGACACAATCATTGTTACAATTGATGTCGAATCGCTCTATACCAACCTGGTTCAGAAAGTTGTCTTGAGAACAACAAGGAGGGCCCTTAATTCCAAGTCCAGCCTCAGGGTTGAACAGAAAGAGTTTCTGATTGAGATATTGGAGCTGGCTATGTCTAATAACTATTTCTGGCATGAGGGGTATTGTTACAGGCAGATCAAGGAAGTGGCGATGGGGGCCAAGTATGCTCCCAGTGTGGCCAATATACTCCTGAGTCTTTGGGAAGACCACAGCATATTTGGAACCCACACATCCAAGATCTGCCTGTACACAAAAGTACATTGATGACATTGTGATTCTGTGGAACGGTACAGTGGAGGCATTGGAAACGTCCCTTAATACCATCAACTACAATTGCTATGGACTAAGTTTCACAGGCAATTGGAGTACAAGTGAGATTAGTTTTCTTGACCTAACTCTATATAAGAACAATGGTAAAATCCAAACCAAGACCCATTTCAAGAGTACCAAAAGAAATAGTTATATACCCACGGCCAGTTGCCATCATCCTAACTGGCTCAAAGGGATACCTAAGGGGCAACTACTAAGGATTAGACGTAATTGTGATTCTATGTCAGATTACACGTCTCAATCTAATCTATTGGTCGACAGATTCAAAGAAAAAGGGTACAGGGAAAAAGAACTCAGGGCCATCCAATTACTTACAGTATTTCACGGATGGATAGGGATCAACTCCTGAAAGATAATATCAAAGAGAAATGTGAACTGGACTATGTTCCTTTTCTGACTAGTTTCAATAGGGACTACAAAAGTGTTGAAAATCTTTTTTCAAAACACTGGCCAGTTTTGCCAGGAGACAGCACTTTGTCCAGCTTCCTACCAGAACGTCCTACGTTCATCTATCGGCGTGCACCAAATTTGCAAAATAAACTAGCCCCGAATGTATTAAACCCCCAAGGAGAGCTCCCACTTTCTTGGATCTTAAAGGGTTTTTTATTGTAGGAAGTGTAAAGCCTGCAAATTACCTAGGAATAATATGTGAAAAGTAGAACATTTCACATCCATCCGCACGGGCAAAGACTACAAAATAGAAAATTTAAATTTAAAAAAAATAAATTCATCACCTGTAAATCCACCTATGTCACGTACCTCATTATTTTCCCGTGCGGGTTACTGTATGTCAGACGTACCAAGGGAAACCTCTGCACACGCATCAATGAACACCTCACAAACATTAAAAATGTTTTTTCCAAACACAGTCTCTCTAACCACTTTAGAATCCACCATTGGCAGGATCCTAGCTTGGCTAGATTTTTTGGGATTGACAAGCTGGATGCTTATTGGAGGGGAGGAAATATGGTTCAGAGAATATCAAAAAATTAAACGGAATGGATTTATCAATTGAATACACTTACTCCGGCAGGTATTAATGTCGACATTGATCTAAATTGTTATCTGTTCAATTACTGATTCATGTCTATACAGATTGTGAAGGGGCAATCCATTCCGGTCTCATCCCTTTATATTTTTCTTTATTTCATCCAAATTTAGATCTGAATTTAAATTTATTCAACAGCATTATTTTTATTTTATTTTATTTTTATTTTATTTTAATTTATCATATTTTATTATATTTTATTTATTTCATTTTATTTATGTATCCTGATTTATCCATAAACTGACACTTTATTCAGTTGTGTAATCTGACATCTATCCACAAGAGTTCCAGCACCTGAACAAAACCGTGATCGTGTGAAGCTTCTTTGGTTGTTCTTGAAGCGTTTTTGACTCCTGTCATGGGAGTCACCACAATCTGGTGAGTAGGCTGTGTGGCCGGTGATGGTGGTGGATTACTGTTGTCTGATGTCATGCTGAACCCCAGGAGGATTTATCCAGAAGTTTGATTTCAACACTATGTGAACACTTTTTTGAACACACACATTTTTGAATATTTTGAATTTTTTGAATTTTTTTGATTATATTCTTTGAAATATAATTTTAAACTGTTATTTTTGTTTTTGACATTGATTTTTATTTTTAATGGTTGATTGTCTGCTGATTTCACTCAGTTGATAGCTATTTATGAGTATCACTATTGACATTAACCACTTCAATACCAGGCACTTAGACACCTTCCCCAGCCCAATTTTCACCTTTCAGCGCTGTTGCAATTTGAATGACAATTGCGCGGTCATGCTATGCTGTACCCAAACAAATTTTTTTATCATTTTGTTCCCACAAATAGAGCTTTCTTTTGGTGGTATTTGATCACCTCTGCGGTTTTTATTTTTTGCGCAACAAATAAAAAAAGACTGAAAATTTTGAAAAAAAAACAAGTTTTTCTTTGTTTCTGTTAAATTTTTTTGTAAATAAGTACGCTTTCTTCTTCAATAATGGGCACTGATATGGCGGCACTGATGGGCACTGATACGGCGGCACTGATGGGCACCGATGAGGTGGCACCAATGAGGTGGCACTAATGAGGTGGCACTAACGGGCACTGATGGGCACTGATAGGTGGCACTGATGGGCACTGATAGGTGGCACTGATGGGCACTGATAGGTGGCACTGGTATGTGGCACTGATGGGCACTCATAGGTGGCACCGATGGGCACACATAGGCGGCACTGATGGGCACTCATAGGTGGCATTGATTGGTATATATGGGTGGCACTGATGGGTACTTATGTGTGGCACTGATGTGTGGCACTGATGGGCACTGATAGGTGGGCACTGATGGGCACAGATGGGCACCGATGGGCAATGACAGGTGGCACAGATGGGCAATGACAGGTGGCACTGATAAAGCATTGCTGGGCAGATCTGGGCATTGCTGGGCAGATCATTGACATAATAGTGCCAATCAGTGCCCATTTGTGGGCACTGATTGGCACAGATTGGGCACATGTGGATGGCCATGGGGTACATACCTGGCCATCCACGTTGCCCCTTCCCTGGTGGTCCTAGTGGCATCCCTGGTAGTCCAGTGGGGTGATCTGAGGGGGGGCTGCGCTGATAAACAATCAGCGCAGACCCCCCCTGCCAGGAGAGCCGCCGATCAGCTCTCCTCTACTTGCGTCTGTCAGACGCAAGTGAGGAAGAGCCGATCAACGGCTCTTCCTATTGACAGCGTGATCAGCCGTGATTGGACACAGCTGATCACGTGGTAAAGAGCCTCCGCCGGAGGCTTTTTACCAAGATCAGTGTAGCGGTGTGTCAGACTGACACACCGCTCCACCGATCGCCGCAATGCGCGCCCCCAGGGGCGCACTGCGGCATGTTATCCTGCTGGACGTCATATGACGTCCAGTCAGGATAACAGAACCACTTCCCGGACGTCAATCCGCTATAGGGTGGGCGGGAAGTGGTTAATTATTTATACATTATATTCTATTTTATTTATTATGTGTGATATCTGCACTTGCACTTTATATGGAGCACGGTTTGTAATTAATTTGTTAATTATTGTCTTTTTTATTTATCTTTATAAGGTGCTGCTCCTTAATCAATTTTACATTAGTTTAACCAGCTTCCATTCGCGTGGGTTGGTAGTTTCTACCATTTATTATACATATACAAACTGTTGTAATTCCAACACCGTTCACCTGATTTGGATGTAAATACCCTCACATTAAAGCTGAAGGTGTTCCTAGTCTCAGCTCTTGTTTCCACATGCAGAGGGGTGCACATACAGGAAATGGCCAGAGGTGGCAGCAAAGAGCCCGATGTCAGCTCAATGACAGAGCAGGAGCCTGCCGACTCACACACATACAGGACCATCCATGGAGCTCCTCTGCACCTGTCCCTAACCATTAGTTTCCATTAGGGAGGTATGAATGAACTCCATAATAATTGTTTTCCCTGTAATTGTTTATTTTTCTTTTTATGTTATTTTTAAGTTACATTTATGGTTTGTATTTATGCAAAGAACATTTTGTTTTATGCATTATCTGATTGTGACATATTTTATATTTAGTTATTTATTTAATCATGATTTTTTTTTTATACATATTTATATGGCGATTGTGCAGATCATCATCTTTCTATTTGGTAATTTGCTGTTCAACAACAGTTAATGCACTTGAGTGCCCCTTTGTATATTTGGACCCTCCCATTTGTAGGGGTGGGTTTCCTAATTTCAGACAGTTTCTGACTGCAGATGGGCACCTCTCAAGCATTGGGCCTGGATTGATTTCCTGTCCGTATTTGTTCACTTTTGTGAGTACATCAGATTTTATTCTTTCTGTAATAAAGATTCATATGAAAATGCACTAGGCTGATGTGCCCTGGTGTGCCCTCTTCCTCTGTCTCTGTTACAAAATCAATGCTTGATCCAACTCATTCCTTGGAATATCTGGATCTAGACCTGAACACATATCAGACCAGAGTGTTTCTTCCACAGAAAACAATTTGTATTCTCCAATCTTAGATTTTTCTAGTCCAGGAATTGTTCAAATTTTTGCTTTTGCATGAGAGTCTTGGGCCTTTAAGTATCCTTCTTTGAGGCAGGCTCATTTGTCCAGTTTCAATCAAGATCTTTATAGCATAACATTATAGCCTCTTGCACATGGATGTAATAATTTACTGATGTTTTTATGTAGATCTTGCTAGCAGAAAGATCCTGAGTAAAAGACCTTGTGTATACATGTATATAAGTTCAAAAAGTGTTTATGCATATACATGCATAACATTCTTTTTCATTCTCTTCCAGTTGCTAGTGTTGCAATATACGCAAGTATACACACGTATACATGCATATGTGCATAACGTACTGTTTTCTCCAATGTGCAAGAGGCCCATTATGTTATGGGACAAGTCAACTGTGTCCCTAGAAAGGCTGATTCATTTGGCATTGAGTTTTCCCTTGCCCGGTAACTCAGGAATACAGCTATGGAATTGAGGGGGTTCTTCTTTCTAATGGTCTGTACGATTCTCACAATGGATGCCAGTCTGTCCTGGACACCTTGTTATTGCAGGGGACTATGGTTTTTGGAAGAGTATGATCTTCTAATCAGCATCCTGGAGTTTCAAGTGATTTGGCTGCCTCTTCAGCACTGGACCATACTACTGTAAAGTAATCAGTAGAACAATGCCACGGCAGTGACATAAATCAAGCAGCAGGGAGGACCTAGAAGTCTCCTCATGGCAAGAGAGGTAGATTGGATCCTTTCCTGGGCAGAACGTTACATTCCTGTCTCCTCAATGTATATCCCAGGCATAGACAAATGTTGATCGGCGAACAGCGAACAATATATGGTGTTTGTGGCAAATCCGAAAGCCGCGGAACACTGTTAAACTCTATGAGACACTAACATAAAAAAAACAAGTGCACATTGTAAAGGCTTATATGCAAGTTATTGTCATAAAAAGTGTACGGGGCCCCGGGTCCTGCCCCAGGGGACATGTATCAATGCAAAAAAAATGTTTTACAAACGGTCATTTTTTTCATGAGCGGTGATTTTAATAATGCTTAAAGTGAAACAATAAAAATGAAATATTCCTTTAAATATCGTGCCTGGTGAGTGTCCTTAGTATGCCTGTAAAGTAGCAAATTTTTCTCGTGTTTAGAACAATACCACAGCAAAATGACATTTCTAAAGGAAAAAAGTAATTTAAAACTACGGCTGTAATGAATTGTCGGATCCCGGCCAATATAGATAAAAATCATTGAAAAAAACGGCATGCCCCCCCCCAGTCTATTACCAGGCCCTTTGGGTCTGGTATGAATATTAAGGGGAACTTCTCACCCAATTTTTTAAAAAATGGCGTAGGGGTCCCCCCAAAATCCCTACCAGGCCTTTCAGGTCTGGTAGGGATTTTAAGGGGAACCCTGCGCTAAAATGTAAAAAAAAAAATGTAAAAAAAATGGTGTGGGCTACCCCCCAAAATCCATACCAGACCCTTATCCCAGCACCTAACCTGGCAGGCTGCAGAAAAAGCATTTTTTCCTTTTTAATAAAGGACTTGTCCCAAGCTGTCTCTTGTCATTTTTAACATTTTGTCACTTTTTTTGGTGAATGAGTAGGGGTACAATGTACCCAATATGCATTCACATAGGGTGGCCAGAATCTGGGGGTCCCCTTGTTAAAGGGGGCTTCCAGAATCACATAAGCCCCCCTGCCAGCAGACCCCCACAACCACCGGGCAAAGGTTGGGGGATGAGGCCCTTGTCCCCATCAACATGGTGACAAGGTGCATGCCCTCAACATTCTCCCCATGTTGAGGGCATGTGGCCTGGTACGGTTCAGGAGGGGGGCGCTCTCTTATCCCCCCTTTTCCTGTGGCCTGCCAGGTTGCGTGCTGGGATAAGGGTCTGGTATGGATTTTGGGGGGACCCCTACACCATTTTATTTTTTACTTTGGTGCAGGCTTCCCCTTAAAATCCATACCAGACCTAAAGGGCCTGGTATGGATTTTGGGGGCAACCCCTATGCCATTTTTGAAAACATTGGCACAGGGTTCCCCTTTTTTTTTTAAAAATTGTATTTTTATTGGGTTATAAAAAGAAGAAAAGATACATGTAAACTCATTACACAATGTACATTGAACTAGTAAGGAAAGTGCAATGTTTACAAACATACAAAAAAGATGACAATGCAGAACACGTAGGAGTGCATAAACCATGTCCACAGATACAGGACACAGATGTGCACTGTATCACTTATCAGAAATTTTAAACAACTTATAGGTAAATATTAGAGTCCAAACCAAAGCACAGTCAAGAGTATAAGAATTGTAGAGGCTTTTGGGAGGGTATAAAGTATTCAAAAGAAGACCATTAAAGCATCAGTTGGCATAATTAGCAATGGGGAGAGGGAGGGAATGAACAGAGACACCGTTATGTTAATATAAATATAAATCAGAAGGCGGTGGTTGGCATAGGAGACCCATATTCCGATAGATCCCAAGGTTCCCACACTTTAGTAAATTGGGGAATGGAATCATGCACAGATGCCGTTAGGAACTCCATCCTCCGGATCTCAGCCACTAGTTGCAGAAATCTAGACCATGGAGGAGATGTACTGGACAGCCAGCATTGAGGAATAAGCCTTTTGGCTGCTAGCAAAATGTGTGAGATTATTCTGTATGTTTTTTTGGGTACGCCTGGAATAGGGAGCCCCAGTAGGCAATTTAAGGGATCTAGCGGGAGAGTCACATCCACCACCTTCTGTATGAGTTTGTTCACATAGTACCAAAAGGGTTGAATCAGAAAACACTGCCAAAAAATATGGAATAAGGAACCTATGTCAGATCTGCAGCACCAGCAGTGCGGCAAAACTAAAGGGTCATATTTATGAATTACATCAGGGGTCTTATACCAGAACATAAGAATCTTAATGGATATATCCCTTTGAGTGACACATTTGGAGGATTTGAAAACAGAAGACCAAATCTTATCCCAAAGCTGTACTGTAATAGGTCCTGCCAATAGAAGGGACCACTTTTTCATATAGTGATGCATGGTCTCCTCTAGAGGAGTCCACTCATGGAGGATGCGGTAGGTACAGGATATTAAATGTCATTGGTGTGGGCCCTGGGCTCATATATGTTCAAAAGCGGTTGGGTTATCAAGGGTCAAGGTTGAAGATTGAGAGTGAAAGAAGTGTCTAACCTGTAGATAAAAATGGAAAGATGGGAGGGTATATCAAACTTCTCACATAAAGTATTGAAGGTGTGTAGTCTATGTGTGATGAGATGGACCAAGTTCCGTAACTGAAAGAGAGGTGCGTGGAGCCATGGGAAAACCCTACCCAGGGACATACTGTCTGGTATGATTGGGTTAAAAAGTATGTTCGCTAAAGGAGGACAGGGTGAGGTGAGAGGATAGTCCTTGGAACATTTACACCAGATGGTTAGAGTAAAAGTAATTGGAGCGGGGGGCGTGGCCTGGACTGGCATGGCGTGAGGAGTGTAAGTCAGGAGCTCCGCTAGCCGTTTATCTGACTTTACATATCCTGGACCCGAAATACTTGCCTGCCGTTTACTTCTAGGTCTCTTACTCTCTCCTGCACACGGGGATCATGTCACCAACAAAACAGAAGACAGATCCCGCTGCTAAGTTGGCAAAATATCGGAACACAGACAAGGAGCTCGGGGGAGAAAATGGCTCCGGCTCATCCTCTACTACAGACACAGCTACAGAGGACATCGCACGTGTACTGGAGGCAATCTCAGATTGCAAGAGCGCGCTGACGAGCAAAATTGAGGAGGTCAAGATAGATGTCTCACTGATTCGGCAAGACCTGCAGAAACTGAGAGACCGTGTTACAGAAACGGAAACCCGCATCAGCAATGTCGAGGACGAGCTACCACCATTACAAGTCCACACCGAGCGACTACAGCATTAACTTAAAGGGGTTGTAAAGGTATAAATTTTTTCACCTTAATGCATTCTATGCATTAAGGTGAAAAAACTTTTGATAATACCACCGCCCCCAGCCCCCCCGTTTTACTTACCTGACACCTCAAAAACTCGCCTGCTCGTTCTCGACCTCCATTCAGCCGATCAGCCTGGTCGCTGATTGGCTATAGTGGATGGATTGAAAGCAGCGCAGCCATTGGCTCGCGCTGCTGTCAATCACATCCAATGACGCGGCGCGCCAGGGGGCGGGGCCGAATGATACAGCGAGCGGCTATAGCCGCCGGCTGTATCACGGGAGCGCGCCCGCAATAACGAACCACCATGCGAGGGAGCTCACATTAAGGTGGTTAGTTATTGCTTGGAGGAGCTGAGACAGCCGCCGAGGGACCCCAGAAAAGCAGGTTCAGGGCCACTCTGTGCAGAACGAACTGCACAGTGAAGGTAAGTATAACATGTTTGTTATTTTTAAAGAAAAAAAAAATTACCTTTACAACCCCTTTAACATGGTGCTCGCCAAGCAAGACGACATGGAAAACCGCTTGCAGAGGTGCAATCTACGTTTTGTTGGCCTGCCCGAAGGCTCTGAAGGCTCTGACCTCCCCTCCTTTCTGGAAAACCTACTCATTACCACTTTCGGGAGAGCCGAGTTCTCCACCTCATTCGTGGTGGAGCGGGCACACAGGCTGGAGGCGAAACCTCCTCCTCAGGGCGCGCCGCTGAGAACTTTCATTGCTAAAATGCTCAATTTCAGAGATCGTGATGCCGTTCTCAGACTCACCAGGCTGAAGGGCAATATCCACTTTCAAAACGTCGAAATTAAGGTTTTCCCGGATTTCTCGGCGGATGTCCAAAAGAAGAGAGCCCTCTTCACTGAAGCGAAGCGCCAACTGCGGATCCGCCATTACACCTATGCGATGCTTTTCCCTGCGAGGTTGTGGGTGGCTGGTGCAGACCTGCAGACCGAGCTCATTTCTTTGACACACCAGAGGCAGTATTCGCCTGGTTGGAAGACAAGGCGGCACCGGGCCGTGAACCGACTTGATTGCAACAGATCCCTGTTACACCATATCCAAAGCGTAACGGAATTGAATGGCACTTTTTCCCCTGAACAGCCCGACTCTATCATTGCGCACAGGTACTGTATAGTTTACACCGATTGATGTTTCCCCCCCTTTTTTTGCGCCAACCACATATGAATACATTCCTCGCATGTGAACTACCTACCTCTTAACCAGTACCACATTTCTAGTGGCCTTACCCCCCCCCCCCGAGGTCCCTGACACCTCGTGTTCACGTGTCCCCACACAGACTACCTGCACTCCCCATGGGGGGCCACGGATGTACACCTAGTGAAGTAAACATGTGCCTTACTCTGAACTCTCTTTATCCTATTGGCAAGCGGTCTCCCGTTATAACACTTGGAAAAGGGACTTTGGACGTTATGTCCCCCGATTCAGCTGTCCCACTCTTTTTGCTACTGCTTGTTTTACAGCGAAATGTCGCTCCCCTAGTTGCGGGCATCCCTATAGATCCCGCTGTTTTTCAATTAGACTGCAACGGTTATTATTGTTTTTATTATTATTTTTTATTTCAAGTATGGTTTCCCTGGCATGACCGGCTCCAGCAAACTGCATTTGTTATTTATAAGATGCATTGCTTACCCGGGTATGCTAGAGTGTTGTCACAGTTCCAGTCAAGCTGTTCTGACTGGTGTCATGTTTGGTATATATACTACTGGCTGAAGAGTAACATACTATGGTGTATAATTGACCTTATGGAAGATTTGCACTGGGCTGGGCTGCAGCCTACACTGGACATGCGATATGCTACCGGGAAATGTCTGCCCTACCCTACCGGACTCACCTTTGGGGTTTGGTGGGGGGTGATACGGGCCCTCCTGATTTTGGGATGGGCTGTGTTACCCTGGGCAACATTTGCCCGGCCCCATGCTATTTCAGAT
Source organism: Lithobates clamitans (assembly GCA_037952925.1). Taxonomy (NCBI): domain Eukaryota; kingdom Metazoa; phylum Chordata; class Amphibia; order Anura; family Ranidae; genus Lithobates; species Lithobates clamitans. Next base: position 25,852 of record JBBGZY010000223.1, on the reverse strand, counting down.
GAATGGCATGGTGGAGGTTAAATGTCTTACATGGAATGTAAGGGGTATCAGAGCAAGGCCCAAACGGTTGGCAGTCCTCTCATATCTTAAAGCACAATGTGCAGACCGCATGGTGATAGTATAGACTCATCTTACGGGCCAACTCCAAATGTCACTTAAAAAGCCTTGGGTGGGTTGGCTATACCATACACTGCCAACTCCAGGGATATTGCTATACTAGTGGCGAAAACAGTACAGTTTGTGTTGTTAACTCTTAGATCTGACCCCCAGGGCAGGTTCCTATTTTTGCATGCTAGGGTGAATGGTCTGGAGATGCTAATTATGGCTTTCTATATACCCCCTCCTTTTCAACTTAATGTTTTACATGAAGGGCTGGCATTTATGTCTCAGACCCCCACTGTGCCTGCTTTGTGGCTGGGTGATTTTAACAATATTATGAATGCTGAGCTGGATCGTGTTTCGGTGATGTCCCAGGGTGATCCATCCCAATCATTTACTAGATTTGGGAGAACCACTAATGACCTGGCACTTATAGATACCTGGAGATATCGCAACCGGTTGAGCAGAACATACTCGTGTTTTTCTGCATCGCACAACACCATGTCACGCATTGACCTTATCCTGATATCACGCACTCTTTCCCCTCTGCTAGGCAAGGTGGGTTTCAGTCCGCGCATTTTATCGGATCATGCCCCTTACTGGATCAAATTAAAGGTTAACTCACCCCCCACAACCTACAATTGGAGGCTCAACCCATTCTGGCTAAAAGTCATCCCCCATTTGGAGGAGACTGCCTCAGAGTGGGACTTCTTCTTCCAAACGAACAAAGGCACGGCACCCTTTGGCATGGTATGGGACTCTTTCAAATCCCATGCCCGCCTAATCCTATCCCATCCTATCTTCCGATACCGCAAAACATCCTCGCAGGCACTCAGACATGCAGAACAATCTTTAGTAGCGGCAGAAAAAAACTTTACAGATCACCCCTCTACACTTACGGCGGATCAGCTAAAAATGCAGGCCAGAACAGTAAATAACCTCCACTTTGAGAAAGCTGACAGAAAAATTTACTATAATAAGCAAAGGCAATACGAATGCGGTGAGAGGGCGGGTCGCTTACTGGCATACTTAGCACACTTAGATTATAGACCACCCACGGTGGTATCCCTCCCGACAGCCACTAGCAGACTGGTGACAGACCCTGGGGAGGTGGCCGAGGAATTCTGTTCCTTTTTTACATCACTATTCCTCCACTGCAGACAACCCCACAGAAGAGATAATATTATTGTTGTCAAACGTAGAACTGCCCTCACTCACTCCATCCCAAGTCGAAATACTTGAGGCCCCCATCACCGAACATGAGATTACGAAAGCAATTTCCCTGCTAAATCCGTCCAAGGCTCCAGGAGCAGACAGGTTACCACTGGAATTCTATACAACCTACAGTGAGACCCTAATTCCCTAACTACATGAATTATTTGTTTATATATTTGAGTCTGAGACTCTGCCCTCCTCTATGTCAGAGGCAAATATAATACTAATTCCCAAACCCGGGAAAAATTTAGAACTACCTGAGTCCTACCGGCCAATATCCCTACTTCAATTGGACATCAAAATCTTGGCCAAGATCCTGGCGCTCCGTCTAAATGTAGTCATCCACACATTGATACACCCAGACCAAACTGGGTTCATGCCAGCTAAAAGCACGGCGTTTAACCTACGTAGACTCTTTATGAATACCCAGGCTGAACATGATACTATGGGTTCTAGAGTTGTGGTGTCCCTAGACGCCGCAAAAGCCTTTGACTCAGTCAAGTGGGCGTACCTCTGGGAATGCCTTAGAAAATTTGGTTTTGGGCCTAAGTTCATTAAGTGGATTAGACTATTATATCAAAACCCCCGCGCCAGGGTCTTGGTCGACGGAAAAACTTCTAATTCTTTTCCTCTCTCCAGGGGTACGAGACAAGGGTGTCCTCTCTCTCCCCTCTTGTATGCTCTAGCGGTAGAACCACTTGCCTCATCTTTTCGAAACCACCCAGGGATCAGGGGGCTGAGTCATGGGAATCTTCTGGAAAAAATCAGCTTATACGCTGATGATATGTTACTATACCTGACAGATGCGGGTCCTTCCTTGCAGGTAGCTCTAGAGGTGATCCAAAACTTTGGTAGGTACTCAGGCCTAAAGATTAACTGGGATAAATCCCAGATCCTCCTGACAGATGTGAGTGTCCCTACAGAATTGCAAACTAGTTCCCCACTTCTCAGGGTTAGTGCCATGACATATCTGGATATTGTGGTGACCTGGTCCCCGGAGGACTATGTTCGCCTCAATATAGAACCTCTAATAGCCACTATGAAATCTAAAACGCGGATATGGGCCAAGTTGCCACTTGGAGTGATGGGCCGAGTAAACATGATCAAAATGGTTCTCCTTCCCAAATTCTTATACGTTTTGTGGCATGCCCCATTGTATTTACCCCTGCGAATATATTGTTTGGGGTACGGGCCGCCACAAATTGTCATGGCAGACACTGAAGAATCCATCGGATTTAGGAGGGGTGGCCTTGCCCGATTTTAACCTTTACTACCTAGCAGCGCAATTATCCCACTTTTTTCATTTAGATAAACTGGACAAAGAATGTTGTCTATCCCTTATATGTTCCTCTTTAGGATGTAAAATCACACACCCCTTTCAGATCATATTTAGAGGTACCAGTGGGCTCAACAACAGAAAGAGACTGCTGTATCATCACTGCAGAATCTGGGAAGTAGTTCAACACAAACTCAGGGTGCAGTCCACTCACTTCCACACCCCCCTATGGGGCAACCCGGCCTTGGGGTAATTATTAAAAGTGCCAGGTCACGAATTATGGTTGAGCTATGGAGTGGGGTATTTGTCGGATGTCTACTGTGATACAGTTTTAAAGTCATTTCAGCAACTTAAAACAGACTTTAATATTCCTAACACTATGCACTTCCGGTACCTTCAACTTCGGCATGCCTTTAGAGCACAGTTTGGTGAAACCCCCCCAAATGTAGAACAATTGAATATCTTATTTTTCATGTTGGACTCGGATCACCGTAAGCTGATCTCGGGGTTCTACAACTCTTTGCAACGTCCCTTAGCGGTTAGTATCGCATACAAATTAAAAATCCCTTGGGCCGAAGACGTGGGAGGGTTGGAAGACGATGAATGGGAAGATGCCTTGGACGCTTGCAAAAAGGTTTCCACTAAACTTTCAGATCGCCTAACACAACTATATATTGTGCACAGATCATATTTGACCCCTCTCCGATTAGCCAAATTCAAACCTGATCAGAACTCGCCATGCCCTAGATGTGATAACCCCTCCTGCACGCTCTTTCACCTCCTTTGGTCATGCCCGGTAATACAGGAGTATTGGTCTCAAATAGTAAAATTCATCCATGATGAAATGGGATCCCCTCTGACATTGTGCCCTAAGCAGTGTCTACTGGGGATCTTCCCAGACCCCGATTCAGATAAATTTCACAAAATATTCCTCCAGGAGTCACTTTTCATGGCCAGATTGCTGATAGCCAGGAAATGGCTGCAGCCCTTACCTCCGACACTCCAGGAATGGATTTGTGTTATTAATTGTATTTAAGAAGGAAATATATGCACATAGGGGTTGCCCTGCCAAATATGGCAAAATATGGGACACATGGCTGGGCAATGCCTCTACATGTAATGCAATGCCTGATCGGCATGTCTAATGCTTTAAGAATTTTGAATGACATCGAACACTATAAATTACGAATGTGAAATAGTGCTGTAATATACCATAATAGTCACATGTCTGGAACAATGTAACATAAATGCATTCTTTACCTGATGCCCCCTCTGTATGGACCCCTATATCGTATACTAAACGAAGTGCAAATGTACTACTTGTATATGCACGCTGTATGTAACCTACTCTTCTAATAAAACACCACGTTTATTGTAAAAAAAAAAAAAAAGTCATTGGAGCAGTGCATTGACGTTTATAAATGGGATCCAGGGAGTGAGGGGCGCCCCATATCAAGGAGCATGGGTGGACTGGGTATAGCACTCCTTTTTCAATGGCAGTCCACTGATTCGAAGCGTGTAGAGAGGACCATGAAGTAATGGCCCTTAAGTGTGTAGCAAAATAATACTTGGCAATGTCCGGGGCTCCCAAACCCCCCTGGATCTTAGGGAGAAAACCACCGAGCTCGCAATGCGATGAGCCCTACCCTCCCATATGATTTTTTAAAAACTCCTCTGAAGTGCTTTTAGCTGAGAAGAAGGCAGGGCAACCGGTAGTGTTTCAAAGTGGTAAAGCAATCGAGGTAAAATAGACATTTTAAGGACATTGATCCTACCTAATAGGGACAGAGGATATTTCGCCCAGGCCGACAAGGATTTGTTAATGTCTAGAATCAAAGGGGGAAAATTGGCAGAATAGAGGGATGAGTAGGAGGGGGTAAGAAGGACACCTAAATATTTGAGAGAAGCGTTGCACCATTTATAGGGGTATGAGTCTTTGAGCTGAGACAGTTGAGATGATGTAATGTGTATGGGGAGGGCTTTAGTTTTGGAAGTATTAACTTTATAGCCAGATATGGCACCAAAGGAAGCCAATAGTTTATGTAACGAGGGGAGAGAAATTAACGGGTTGGTAATGGTAAGCAGAATGTCATCTGCAAAAAGTGACAATTTATATTCCTCCTGCCGCATCACTACTCCCTGAATATCCAGATGAGAGTGGATGGACTCGGCCAGGGGTTCTAAACATAAAATAAAGAGTAGTAGTGGTAGGGGGCATCCCTGCCAAGATCCGTTTGTAATGTCGAAACTGGGCGATAAGAAGGATGACATCCGCACTTGAGCTGTAACAGTCGTATAAAGAGCCTCCAAAGCTTTTAAAAAAGGACCACTAAAACCAAACTTTTTTAAGGTGGCAAACATATATGGCCAACTCAGCCTGTCAAAGACCTTCTGTGCATCTAAACTTAGAATTAGTGCTGAGTGAGACGACCTGTCCAGGAGATCTATCAGATCTATCGTACGGCGGGTGTTATCTCCCGCATGCCTGCCAGGGACAAAGCCCACTTGGTTACTATGTATCAGTTTGGGGATAAATCTGGATAACCGGGATGCAAGTATTTTGGTAAATATTTTATAGTCTGAATTTAGAAGGGCTATGGGTCTATAATTATCCGGAATACAGGGGTCCTTGCCAGGCTTTGGAATAACTGAGATATAAGAGTGAGAAAAGTGTGGAAGTGGGGAAGTGCCTTTAGGTAGAGAATCATACAAAGATAACATGTGTGGGGATAAAGTATCAAAGAAGGTTTTGTAGTAAGAGTATTGTAAGCCATCAGGACCTGGTGATTTATGCAGTGGGAGAGTCTTAATTATGGACAGAAGTTCCTCTGTTGTTATAGCCGCATTCTAAATCTGCTACAGATAATTTTGGAAGGTTTATGTTGGAAAAAAAAGACTCAAATTTTTCCTGGGTGAAATTGAAGTGATTTTCCGGAGTCAGTTATAGAGTTCACTGTAAAATGCTCCAAATATTTTGGACATCTCATGAGGGCAGTGCACTCTAGACCCATCTGCTTGTTGGAGAAAGTCAGGAAAAAAACTGAATGGACGTGGGCATAGTTTATTGACTAACATTCTATGGGGTTTATTAGAGTATTCATAAAATTTCTGCTTCGTCCAGAGTAAGGATCTGGCTGTTTTTGTCAAGCTGTGTTGATTTAATTTGTTCCCTGAGGGAGATGACTTTACGTAATTTCTCCACCGTGGGAGCACACAACAACCTCCTCTCCGCAGCTATCAGAGCGGATGTCAAGGACTGTAAAAGTCCAGCTATATCTTTCTTCAATCGAGAACTTTCAGCTATGCAAGCTTCACGGAATACAGCCTTGTGTGCCTCCCACAGAGTAGAAACCCCCGCCACTGACCCAGTGTTGAGCTGAAAATAGTCTACCAAACTTTTTTAAAATAGAGTGGGATACCACGGACTGTAAGAGATGATCATTAAGACGCCAATGACAGGATTTGATGTAGGCCTGAGAAAGCATTAGATCCAGGATGATGGGTGCATGATCCGTCCATGTAATGAAGGATATATCTGACTCAACCACGTAGCAGAGGAGTGGGGCTGAGATGAAAAAGTGGTCGAGATGTGAGTACATTTTATGAGCTGGGGAATAGAACATGAACTGTTTAGCAGAGGGATGCTTGATCCTCCATGAGTCGAATAGTCGGCGGGACCTAATACATTTACGAAAAGCATTAGCTTGGGACGAGATTTTTTTGGATGGTACAGTACTTAAGAGGGTCTGTCTATCTCTAGAGGGTGACATAACCAAATTAAAGTCCCCACCAACAATCATAAAAGGTTGTGTGTGGTATTGAGGGTTATCAAAAAGTTTGTTTAGGAACTCAATCTGGCCCGTATTAGGGGCATAGAGATTAACAAGAGTAAAGGAAGCAGACATATATTCACAATTTAAAATAAGAAATCTCCCGTGGGGGTCTGCATGGGAGTTTTTAACCTTGACAGGGCACGACTTCTTAATCAGAATTGCCACTCCCGCCTTGCCCGTGTAGTCAGAGGCAAGGAAGGAGGTGGGGAAAAACTTTGAGGCAAAATTAAATGAACCTCCTGCCCGGAAGTGAGTTTCCTGGATCATTATCATGTCTGCGCCAGATGCTCTGAGGTCCTTCAGAGCCATCCAGCGTTTATTAATAGAACCTAGGCCCTTCACATTATACAACATAATCTTCAGGGCCATGACTGTATTCTAATCAGATAGTCTTGTGTAGAGATAGTAAAGGGGAGGAGCAATACAATATCGACATCAATGAAATATGTATAATTCTGATTGTGAATGGCATCATTAGCAGTAAGTCCTCGAGATGTGAGTGTTAACAAATGAACTCTGTAGTTAAGACTCTTTGAAGCAAAGAAACAGAAACATTGCGTTTGGAACCTATAAGGCTGATCTATATACATGGACATAAGAAAGAAAAAAAAATAACAAACAAAACATAAAAAAAGAAACAAAATACTTACATTTTCGCAAGCCTGAGATGTTACTGCATCTCAGGGAGCCCTGGATATAATCAAAGTCAGCTGAAGAATAGGAGCAGACGTTGCCTAAGGTACAAAAACCTCTAAAGAAAGTTCCTCATGAGATGGTAAAAAAATTCTACCCTGAACAAGAAACAGGGTAGATACAAAACTTTATGAAACCAGAGCAGCAAACTTTGTTTCATCTGTAACACGAAGAAACGGAAGGCGAGGAGTAAAAAAGGATCCAAAAGAAGAACAGTACAGAAGATTCAAGGTGGTTGTTTGGAGGAGCGTGGACATTGGGGTGTAGAGAGGTGTTTCTTGGATTTACCCCAAACTGGTGTCCAGATGCGGCTAGAAGTATTTGGAGGTAGACATACTTGGGCGGCAGGAGGGATCAGATCTTCTTCCGGAAGAGGAGGCAGGCTGAGGTTTTTCAGGAAGGCCTCGCCTTCTTGTAGTTCATGTAGGGTGTACTGGGTACCTTCTTTTGACACGGCAAGGCGAAAGGGAAAGCCCCAGTAGTATGGAATCTTATGATGTTGCAGATAGGAGGTGATTGGACACAGGTTCCTTCGTTTAGCAAGAGTAATGGGAGAAAGGTCGCTAAAAATCTGCAGTTTCACACCCTTGTACATAATTTGAGATTTATTACGTGTGGCCAAGGTCAGGGTCTCTTTGCTTTCATAAAAGTGAAACTTCACTATAACATCCCTAGGCCTAGCTTCAGCCAAACGTTTTGGGCCCAAGGACCGATGTGCCCTGTCCAGGCACCAGTCTATGTCCACCACTGTAGGGGCCAGGGTGTTAAAGAGACCCCAGAGATATGTACGTAGGTCAGTTTTTTCATTTTGGTGAGGGGTTCCCCTTAATATTCATATCAGACCCAAAGGGCCTGGTAATGGACTTGGGGGGAAGAACCCATGCAGTTTTTTCAATTATTTTTATCTGTATTCCCAGGATCCGACAATTCATTACAGCCGCAATCAGATTTGAATTACTTTTTTTTCTTTAGAAATTTAATTTTTCTGTGGTATTGTTCTAAACAAGGGAAAAATGTGCTACTTTACAGGCATTTTAAGGACACCCCCCAGGCACGATATTTAAAGGAATATTTCATTTTTATTGTTTCACTTTAAACATTATTAAAATCACTGCTCCTAAAAAAACTGACGTTTTTAAAACTTTTTTTTGCATTGTTACATGTCCCCTGGGGCAGGACCCAGGTCCCCATACACTTTTTATGGCAATAACTTGTATATAAGCCTTTAAAATGAGCACTTTTGATTTTTCATGTTTGTGTCCTATAGACTTTAACGGTGTTCGCTTGTTCGTACAAATTTTTTGCCTGTTCGCATGTTCTGGTGCAAACCGAACCGGGGGAGGGGTGTTCGGCTCATCCCTAGTGGCTATGTGGTATTATTACACTCTGATTTATGCTTTTCCTATCCTTAAAGTGGTTTTTAAGCCTTAAGGTTTTTTTACCTTAATGCATTCCATGCATTAAGGTAAAAAACCTTCTGTGCTGCACGTGTCCCCCCTCACCCCACTTATACTTACCTGAACCCGATTTCAATCCAGCGATGTGCATGAGTGCAGTGGCACCCCTGGCTCTGTCCCTACTCACTGCATAGATTCAAATTCTGTGATGAGGGAGCGGGGCGGAGCCACCCTGTCTGTGTCAATGGACGCAGAGAAGGCAGTTCGGGAGCAAGACATCATTAATGCCCCCATAGGAAGTGGTTTCCTATCTGGGTATTTGCAGAAAGGAGGGGCCAGGACAGTGGGGGACCCTAGAAGAGTGGGATCAAGGCTGATCTTTTCAAAACCATTACATAGAGCAGGTAAGTATAACAAGTAAGTTTGTTATTTTAAAGGAGAAAAAAAGGAACGTTTAATGTTACTTTAAACTTGGTCCTCATCTGTAAGCATGAGCTGAAGTATGCCCAAACTTTGGCCCATTCAACCCCCTGTTCGGCGGGAGTGAAAAATCATATATACAAGTGGTATCAGCTTCTCACTGTCATTAAGAACCACTGACATCACCAGAAATCCCCACTCCTTTTAATCAAAGAAGCAGAGATAGCAGTAACATCTAGGCATGTGCAAGATGAAAAAATTTGTTTAGTTTCGTTTCGTTTTAATTCGTTATTTAATTAATTTAGTTTAGTTAGATTAGTTAAATTCATTAAATTTGTTTTCAAATCAGTTTAGTTTTCGACCGAATTCGAAAATCGGTCGAATTCGAAAATATTTCAACCGGATTCGATATTATTTCAACCGCATTCGAAAATATTTCAACAGCATTCGAAATTATTTCAACTGTATTAGAAATTATTTCAATCGTATTCGATAATATTTCAATCGCATTCGAAAATATTTCTACCGAATTTGATAATATTTCAACCGCATTCGAAATTATTTCAACTGTATTCAAAATTATTTCAACCGGATTCGATAATATTTCAACCGCATTCGAAAAAATTTCAACAGCATTCGAAATTATTTCAACTGTATTAGAATTTATTTCAATCGTATTCGATAATATTTCAATCGCATTAGAAAATATTTCGATTTTCGAATTTGATAATATTCAGATAATATTCCTCTTCAGCAAACCAGAAGAACGCTGCATGGTTTCGCGTCACCATGGCAGTAAAAGCTGTGAGAGGGATTGAGCGCACCCCAGACTGCATCCGTCATCGGTAAATAAAAATGATTACATTCTCTCTCTCTCTCTCTCTCTCTCTGTGTCTCCCAGAGGCGTATCTAGTGAAAATGGCACCTATGGCAAGCACTGACACTGCGCCCCTGTCAAAAAAAACAGCTAATAAAACTACAAGTCTTTAACCACTTCAGCCCCGGAAGAATTTACCCCCTTCCTGACCAGAGATTTTTTCCCATAAATAGAGCTTTCTTTTGGTGGTATTTGATCTCCCCTGCGGTTTTAATTTTTTGCGCTATAAACAAAATAAGAGCGACAATTTTGAAAAAAACGCATTATTTTTTAGATTTTGCTATAATAAATATCCCCCAAAAATATATAAAAAAACTTTTTTTTTCCTCAGTTTAGGCCGATACGTATTCTTCTACATATTTTTGGTAAAAAAAATCGCAATAAGCGTTTATTGCTTGCTTTGCGCAAAATTTATAGCGTTTACAAAAAAAAATAATAATAAATATATTATATATTATATATATATAAATATATATATATTTTTTTTTCTGACCTGCTCTATTGTTTTTCTATGATATTATTTTCTATTCTATTTAAATTCAATTTCATTCTATATGAAATTCGAATTTCGGAAAATGGTTTTATATATATATATATATATAAAATATTTATATATATAACCATCTTTTGAAATTCGAAATTCATATAAAATGAATTCAAATTCCAATAGAAAAGATTAAAATAGAAAAACAATGGAACAGAAAATAATCTAATATATATATATATTAGATATTTACTTATATATAACCATCAATTGAAATTCGAAATTCATATAGAATGAATTCAAATTCAAATAGAAAAGATTAGAATAGAAAAACAAATAGAAAAGAATAGAATAAAATATAATATATATACACATTATATTTTACTCAATTCTGTTCTATTGTTTTTCTAGTCTATTTTCTATTTCTAGTCTAATCTTTTCTATTCGAATTCAAATTCATTCTATATGAAATTCGAATTTCGGAAAATGGTTATATATATATATATATATATATATATATATATATATATATATATATATATAAATATTATATATATAAAATAACCATCTTTTGAAATTCGAAATTCATATAAAATGAATTCAAATTCCAATAGAAAAGATTAGAATAGAAAAACAATGGAACAGGAAATAATCTAATATATATATTATATTTTATTCTATTCTGTTCTATTGTTTTTCTAGTCTATTTTCTTTTCTATTCGAATTCGAATTCATTCTATATGAAATTCGAATTTCGGAAAATGGTTTTATATATATATATATATATATATATATAATATTTATATATATAACCATCTTTTCAAATTCGAAATTCATATAGCATGAATTCAAATTCGAATAGAAAAGATTAGAATAGAAAAACAATAGAATCTATCTATATATTTTTTTTTTCTGATTCTATTGTTTTTCTAGTCTATTTCCTATTTCTAGTCTAATCTAATTCATATAAAATGAATTCAAATTCCAATAGAAAAGATTAGAATAGAAAAACAATGGAACAGAAAATAATCTAATATATATATTATATTTTATTCTATTCTGTTCTATTCTTTTTCTAGTCTATTTTCTTTTCTATTCGAATTCGAATTCATTCTATATGAAATTCGAATTTCGGAAAATGGTTTTATATATATATATATATATATATATATATAATATTTATATATATAACCATCTTTTCAAATTCGAAATTCATATAGCATGAATTTAAATTCGAATAGAAAAGATTAGAATAGAAAAACAATAGAATCTATCTATATATTTTTTTTTTTCTGATTCTATTGTTTTTCTAGTCTATTTCCTATTTCTAGTCTAATCTAATTCATATAAAATGAATTCAAATTCCAATAGAAAAGATTAGAATAGAAAAACAATGGAACAGAAAATAATCTAATATATATATTATATTTTATTCTATTCTGTTCTATTGTTTTTCTAGTCTATTTTCTTTTCTATTCGAATTCGAATTCATTCTATATGAAATTCGAATTTCGGAAAATGGTTTTATATATATATATATATATAATATTTATATATATAACCATCTTTTCAAATTCGAAATTCATATAGCATGAATTCAAATTCGAATAGAAAAGATTAGAATTGAAAAACAATAGAATCTATCTATATATTTTTTTTTTCTGATTCTATTGTTTTTCTAGTCTATTTCCTATTTCTAGTCTAATCTTTTCTATTCGAATTCGAATTCATTCTATATGAAATTCGAATTTTGGAAAAAAATTTTTTATATATATATATATATATACATATATATATATATAACCATTTTCCGAAATTCGAATTTCATATAGAATGAATTTGAATATATATATATATATATATATATATATATATATATATATATATATATATATAAATTGTTATTTTCCAATCTATTTTCGAATTCGAATTTATACTATTCGAAATTCGAATTTCAGAAGATGGTCATATTCTGTTGTATTTTATTAAATTCTATTAAATTCTATTCTATTCTTTACAATTCTTTTATGTTTATTCTATTGTTTTATTATTTTATATTCTATTTTATTGTATTCTTTTTTAGAAATCAATTTATATTTTTTCTAATTCGATTCGAATTTGCTTTCGAATTCGAGCCGAATTTGTTTTCGAATCGAATATATTTCGAATTCGATTCGAATTTCGTCCGTGGGTTTTCGATTCGAAACATTTCGGATTCGTTTAAATTCATTAGTATTGTAATTCGGTATTTCGGATGCATCCGAATGTCCGAATAATGAAAATTTCGTCCGAATTTCGATTCGGAACTAAACGAAATGCACATGTCTAGTAACATCACTGACATTTACCAAATATTGCCATGTCCATATGGGGTCAATGACGTCACTACTGTCCCCACCCCTCCTCCTTTATATTGCTGATAAACAGCTCAGGAAGCTATCATTCTACCCCAGGATCAATTATGTGCGCCGGTTTGTCAGGTTTTTTTGCGGTGAGTGGAGGGCATTAGACATGTGCAATTCGTTTAGTTTTGTCCGAATAAAAAAATAACAAATTTCAACTAATACGAAAGAAATTATAGCGAATATAACGAATGAATTTGACATGATTCGGTAATTCGTTAAAGATCTAATGAAACAAAAGATCAACTCAAAGTAAATCTTACAGTCCAACCAGCTGATTAATTTTGTGCTGGAGGTTGGATTACTGGTAAACTGCATTCCTGAGAACTGAGTGAGAAGGGTGTTGTATTGTATTTGAGCAGAGGAGAAGAGATATTGTCATTGTGTGTGTTAATAGATTCAATAAACAAACAACTTTCCAAACTACAAATCATTATCACGAATCAATATACATATATAAATATCGAATTTCAACTAATACAAAAGAAATTATAGCGGATATAACAAACTAATTTGACATGATTCGAGATTCAGTATAACGAATATCGACACTCTACAGAAATAATGAATTATGTGAAAACAAATTAATTTAACATAACAAATATAACAGAACAATTATGTATTTTACAAATGACAACGAACTGAAACTGAACAAAGTTTTCCGTTGTGCACAAGTCTAGAGGGCATTATAATTATTGATGGTTTTACAATGTGGGACATTTTTGGGGTATTTTTATTATAAAGGGCTTGTTTGGGTGTCTTTACTTCGAGGTTAAACTTTCTAGGTTGACAGCACACAACATGTTATTGACAAAAAAAAACAAAAAAACACACAATCCCCTCCAAGGGTTCCCAAAAAATACATAATAGATCCTTAGCGGTGTCTGTGTGCTGCAAAACAAAACACAAAGAAAATGTCAATGAAATGTCATTTGCAGGCAATTTTATAACTTTTTTCTTTTATAAATGTCAGTGCTGTTGCAGTACTTTTTGGATATCACACAGATTTGCAGGGTTGTCAAGCACCTGGGCTTTTATTAGCCCAGAGCTTGATTCAGTTGCTTTCCATGTGCAGCTTGGAATGGACGGTGCATGTGTGGCTCCAGCCTTGATCACAGATCTCCATTAGGTATGGTCTTTTTTCATTTGTCATGTATTAGGGCACTTCATTTGTTTTGTATTGATTTCTGGGCTTTTTTGCCTGGAAATTTTTTTATCCATATGCACTAGAGTTGCCACCTGTACGGGAATGACCGGGACAGTCCGTTTTTTGACACTTCTGCCCAGGTTTCTGTTCATCTGACACCCGCACACAACATAAGGCAGTCCCTCCCAACCTGTCAGCTAAATCTGCCCTCCTAGGATCAGAGCTTTTTATCAGCTTGTCTCCCTGGGTGCAGTATTGTCATGGGCCAGAGAGGGGTCAGGAGGTAGGCTGCAACTTCTCTGATCCTGGTGCCTGGATGCCTGGATGCCTGGATGCCGACGCCCCTGGATGATCTGGCTGCAGAGAGGCAGCGCTTGCAGTGTTGGGGATGTGCCGTCTGGGAACTTCAGGTTAGTACAGCAATGGCAAGGCATGTGCAGGATGGTGAAGCTTTTAAGGGAGGCGGGAGAAGATGAAGATAGTAGAGTGGGTGTAAACATGGCTCAGAGCTGAGGAGGGATGGATGGGGGATCATGTGGATGAGAATGCAATGGAAAGGAGTAGTGGGAGAGAACTGATCCCTGCACTCTGTATATACCATGCCTTGATCCCTGCACTCTGTATATATTATGTCCTAATCCCTGCACTTTGTATATACTGTGTCCTGATCCCTGCACTCCATATATACCATGCCTTGATCCCTGCACTCCATATATACCATGCCTTGATCCCTGCACTCCATATATACCATGCCTTGATCCCTGCACTCTGTATATACCATGTTCTGATCCCTGCACTCTGTATATACCATGCACTGATCCCTGCAATCTGTATATACCATGCCCTGATCCCTGCACTCTGTATATACAATGCCCTGATCCCTGCACTCTGTATATACTGCGTCCTGATCCCTGCACTCTGTATGTAACAAACTCCTGAATTCTGCATTGGTTTTGTAGCACACTCCTGACCTTTGCACATTTTAAGACCCTCCCACTGCAATTTAGCCAAACCAACTATTTAATGTGGAATGTTCAGGAAGGGGAGGCGGGGGGTGCGTAGTTAAGCTCCTGCACCTATTTTGTGAGAAAAAAAAAAGCCCTGTCTGGGATGCAGACAGTCAGAGTGGGAACTCAACAGGAGTATCGTAGAACCCAGTGATAAATCTTGTTGGCTGCACCTGCCTGTGCTGTGTTGTCTCTGCCTTCTCCCCTGTGGCAACCAACCCCCTCCTCTGCCAGTGTCATTAGTACAGTGACAGTGTACAGCATTATCACTGTATTAGTGTCACTGGGGATGTCAGTTCATTGTACCTCCCAGCAAGGGTCTGTTAGCACCAGATTTCCCTCCACTATCACAATCACCGCTAAGGTGTTCGGGTTTGGCTTGAAGAAAAGGTGGCAACCCTAATATGCACACAAGTATTGTTTGCACAATTTATTTTAGTGCAGTGGGTCTTTTTGACTCAGTGATATCAACATCTCTCACTATGAGCTGACAACTTAATAGCTGCACACATCAGCCCTCAATAAGTATGTTTCATTTTGTGTGGTACTAAGTCTCCATTATCAACAGCACTGGTCACTTTGTTTTCATAATAGACACATTTTTGTTGTTTTAGAGTCTAAGCACAGCATATTTGTCTTTCTTTTAGGGATATATAATTGCATTAGGTAATTTTTGATGTGACGGTTTGGAATTTATGTTTTTTGTCTTTTCATTGTGATCTGTTGGGGCGCCTGGAGATACACATATTGGGCACCTGTTCTTTCCATCTTCCCCGCCTTTCTACAACTCCAGGGTAGAGTCTGATGTGCATCTGGAACCGGCCTGTTACACATTTGGAAGTTTTAGTTATTGGATTTTAATTATAAGTTAATTATATTTTATCTATGTGAAGGCTTTTGGACAAATTTCAGAATGATGTAAGCTTCTAACATCAAGCCGGATGGGGATTATTTTTTATTTATTTTTTTATACCTTTTAACCTCTCATGTGCTTTCTATCTTCAGATATCCCTGTGTGCTTCTCCTTAGGAAGCAAGTTTTTATCTTACGAAACGCGTAGAGAATTTAAGTACAGACCATCTTGATTGATGGACAGCATGAGCTCAGTTGTCATATGTTGATGTCAGGTCTTTTCAAATGTGAAGGTTTTTGATTGTCATTTGATGATGTTTTTTCACTGTTGGTATACATATATAATAATATGTGTTTTATAATATATGTATTTTTTTAATAAATGTTCTTATATGTTGATGTCAGGTCTTTTCAAATGTGAAGGTTTTTGATTGTCATTTGATGATGTTTTTTCACTGTTGGTATACATATATAATGATATGTGTTTTATAATATATGTATTTTTTTAATAAATGTTCTTATATTTTACCTTGGTGTTGTGACTCAATAAAAGTCCCATGGGCTGTAGATAGTTGTGGTGTCTGTTATGTAACCAATTTGGCTCTTTGTGCGCACTATGCTCGTCCAAAGAGTGAACCTTTAATCACAAGCTGATGGCTGCAGTAGCAGCCATCAGGCTGTGTGTGTTTTGTATAGCCGACTCTTGGCTTCAAAGTGAAAGTGATGTGGCAGCTCCATAGCTGGTGATCACTTTCACACAGCCAGCAGAGCAATGCCTCCTCCCTCCTGCTGGCAGTCCCCCCTCCTCCCATGGTTCCCGGGCTGTCCCGTGCTCACTGGTGCCTGGGAACACAGCTGGCGGCTGGGGGAGAGATTGCAGTGAGACCAAGGTAAACCCATGCCTTGGTCTCACATGCAAATAGTGATGTTACTTCCGCTTCCTGGCCAGCACAGCCATACATCTAACCAAGCTGACCTGTGCTTGGTTAGATGGTGTGAAGGGCAGGGGAGACATTGGGCTCTATTGGACCCCTAATGCCTCCATAAAGAGTACCTGTCACCTGCCCATAGCAATCAAGTAAAAATAAATATAAAAAAATTATAATAATTCTATATAAAAAGAATTGCCTAAAACCCCTGTAGCCCCACACACCTGCGCAAAAGCAAACATGAGCCCAGGGTGTGCACATGCATTTACACCGCAGTCACACCATATGTGTGATATATTGCATGAGAACAATAATTCTAGCACAACAGCTACTAGTTAATTCTAAACTGGTGAGCTGTAAAAGCTTTTAAAGCATCACCTATGTGTATTTTTGGGCACCATCATTTTTGGCAAAATCACAGGCACACACAATTTAAGACATGGAATGTTTGGTATCTATTTACTAAATGCTACCTTATTAATTATATTTTATATATGGTGTGATTTTGCACTAAAATTAATATTCTTATATTTTTTTCCTGAAAATTTGTGTTTTAATAAACAGTTACGCAAATATCATGTATCAATATATATGCATACATACATACATGCAATGGGGACGGAAAGTATTCAGACCCCCTTAGATTTTTCACTCTTTGTTATATTGCAGCCATTTGCTAAAATCAGTTCATTTTTTCCTCATTAATGTACACACAGCACCCCATATCGCCAGAAAAACACAGAATTGTTGACATTTTTGCAGATTTATTAAAAAAGAAAAATTGAAATATCACATGGTCCTAAGTATTCAGACCCTTTGCTGTGACACTCATATATTTAACTCCGGTGCTGTCCATTTCTTCTGATCATCCTTGAGATGGTTCTACACCTTCATTTGAGTCCAGCTGTGTTTGATTATACTGATTGGACTTGATTAGGAAAGCCACACACCTGTTTATATAAGACCTTACAGCTCACAGTGCATGTCAGAGCAAATGAGAATCATGAGGTCAAAGGAACTGCCTGAAGAGCTCAGAGACAGAATTGTGGCAAGGCACAGATCTGGCCAAGGTTATAAAAACTTTCTGCTGCACTTAAGGTTCCTAAGAGCACAGTGGCCTCCATAATCCTTAAATGGAAGATGTTTGGGATGACCAAAACCCTTCCTAGAGCTGGCCATCCGGCCAAACTGAGCTATCGGGGGAGAAGAGCCTTGGTGAGAGAGGTAAAGAAGAACCCAAAGATCACTGTGTCTGAGCTCCAGAGATGCAGTCGAGAGATGGGAGAAAGTTGTAGAAAGTCAACCATCACTGCAGCCCTCCACCCGTCAGGGCTTTATGGCAGAGTGGCCCGACAGAAGCCTGGATGGAGTTTGGTAAAAAACACCTCAAGGACTCCAAGATGGTGAGAAATAAGATTCGTTGGTCTGATGAGACCAAGATAGAACTTTTTGGCCCTAATTCTAAGCGGTATGTGTGGAGAAAACCAGGCACTGTTCATCACCTGTCCAATACAGTCCCAACAGTGAAGCATGGTGGTGGCAGCATCATGCTGTGGGGGTGTTTTTCAGCTGCAGGGACAGGAAGACTGGTTGCAATTGAGGGAAAGATGAATGCGGCCAAGTACAGGGATATCCTGGCTGAAAACCTTCTCCAGAGTGCTCAGCACCTCAGACTGGGCCAAAGGTTTACCTTCCAACAAGACAATGACCCTAAGCACACAGCTAAAATAATGAAGGAGTGGCTTCACAACAACTCTGTGACTGTTCTTGAATGGCCCAGCCAGAGCCCTAAATTAAACCCAATTGAGCATCTCTGGAGAGACCTTAAAAATGGCTGTCCACCAACGTTTACCATCCAACCTGACAGAACTGGAGAGGATCTGCAAGGAGGAATGGCAGAGGAACCCCAAACCCAGGTGTAAAAAACTTGTTGCATCTTTTCCCAAAAAGACTCATGGCTGTATTAGATCAAAAGGGTGCTTCTACTAAATACTGAGCAAAGGGTCTGAAAACTTAGGACTATGTGATATTTCAGTTTTTCTTTTTTAATAACTCTGCAAAAATGTCAACAATTCTGTGTTTTTCTGTCAATATGGGGTGCTGTGTGTACATTAATGAGGAAAAAAATGAACTTAAATGATTTTAGCAAATGGCTGCAATATAACAAAGAGTGAAAAATGTAAGGGTGTCTGAATACTTTCCGTCCCCACTGTATATATATTGTTCTGGGGAATAATTAATTGCCAAAAATTATGATTTTTAAATGTATGGGGAAAATAAAAAAAAATGCTTTGGAGCCAAACTGGTTAATTGAATTGTGTCTTTTTAATGTTTCAATTTACAGTAAGCATTTAAAGCATTTGGCCAAATAGATTTTTTAAAAGTCTTTTTTTTTTTTTTGCATGCTAATTTTTTTTTTAAAAATCTTTGTTTTATTGATTTTGTGCATAAAAATATATAACAAAAAAAACAGAAAGATCAAGAGGTTCAAGATTGGATGCGTAATCAGTACAGTGAATGTAACGGAAACAGTAAGTCATGTATACTAGTACATAAGGAAAAGAGGGGGGGACACACAGGAAAAGAGGGGGGGATGAGAGAGCGGCCCCCTGCTTCCTGAACCGTACCAGGCCACATGCCCTCAACATGGGGAGGGTCTCATCCCCACAACCCTTGCCTGGTGGTTGTGGGGGTCAGCAGGCGGCGGCTTATCAGAATCTGGAAGCCCCCTTTAACAAGGGGACCCCCAGATCCCACCCCCCTGTGTGAATTGGTAACGGGGTACCTACCATTTCACAAAAAAAGTGTCAAAATGGTAAAAAAGACAAGAGACAGCTTAGGGAAAGTCCTTTATTAAAAAATAAAAAAAATAAAAATGTCCCACGGTGTAAGTTCATGCCACACATCCACTAGATTGTATTGTAAGAGGAATGTTTTCAGTCTAGTAATTTGGAGACGCGAGATTGAACTAGTGTAGTGGAGTCGAGTTAAGGGTCAAGAACGCAATTAAAGTCTCCCGCCATTAGGATAACTCCCTCGGCAAAACCCATAAGGATATGGAGATACTTAAGACATTGAGTGATTAGGTCTTGATTGGGGATATACATGTTTTCTAGAGTGTAGGTTTTGCTGTATAATGTGATTTTGAGAAACAGGTATCGACCCTCTGGGTCTGAACAGGCGTCTAGGAGTTGATAAGGAAGGGATTTGTGAAAGGCTATGGAGACACCCCTTGACTTCGACTGAGCATAAGTACTGTGATACCAAGAAGGGAAATATTTGTTGCGTAGTATTGGTATGTGGTTTGAGGGGAAATGAGTCTCTTGGTATTCTAACCTTATATTTATGAAAGCCATAGAGGACTTGTGATCTCTTGGATGGTTCGTTGAGGCCTCTGGCATTGAAGGAACACATCTGAAGTGACGCCATTATGGGATGGTCCCGAAATCAGTGGGTCACAGGGGGGGTAGTAGGTGGAAAACAAAAAAGAAGAAATGAAAGGGGGTGATAGAGAATTAGATCCAGACAAATAAAGTAAGGGAAGGAGAGAAGAGAAGTTAAAGGGGAGGGGGAATGAGGGAGAAAACTCCCAATGAAGCTCTAAAGCAGGAAAAGAAAGAGGATGGCTAAATGTAGCCTACAGATATCTGTTAAGCCCAATATTAGGGAGCTAGACAGGATCCCTGTCACCTAAAATGGGGGGGAAGTAAGCTAGCTCATAACCGGGTGAGCAACAGGTACCACATGATAGCATAACGTGAGAAACAAAAGAATAACGAGCAAACTGTGCATTGGTTGTAAACAAACTAGAGAAGCACTTTAAAGTACCAACAAAGAAAGGTATTAACGTATAAACACCAGCCTAAAATAAAAGGCTAAAATAAGGGGGAGGCCCCACGGGAGACTTGGGCAGGGCAGCTGCAAGTGTAGGAAATTTACGAATTGCAATACAGGGCAGGTACCATTAGGCAGATGTAATCCGCTGCCCCACAGTGCAATTCAAATCCAGGGTGTAAGGGGCAACAAAGAGGTTGCTATTAAAAGGAAGCTGGTTGTGCCTAGGTCTCCCATATGGAACTCCACCTCACCCCTTATTGGGAGATATATTCAAGATCAAAGTGCATCTGGAATTTCAAGGAACAGGGATAGGGAAGGGGAGAGAAGGGAGATTAGGAAAAAAATTTAACTAAGGGGGAGAGAAGAAAAAAAAGGGGGGGGGGTGAGGGGGAAGGGGTAAAAGAAGAGACAAGTAGGGATATCAGTAGACATTTCCATATACACATAAGATCAAGGCATAAAAAATGAGCACCTTGCCCCTCTGTAAGCTTAAAACAGCAAGGCGAGGATAGCTAAGTGCCCTAGGGCATCAGCCATAACAATCACAGGACATGGGTGCGGATCAAGCTAGACATCAGAGTTCTCTGGGGAAAAAAGGACCATCAGAGGGTGTGAGAGAGGTGTTTCTTGAAGATGGTGTGTGGCGTCTCCGTTGAGGCAGAGGTCTGAGGTTCGGTGATAGATAGATCGACAACCAGTTCAAGATATCCGGAGGCACATCCAGAAAGGCAAACAAGTCCGGGAACTGTTCTGGGTCATGGAGAGAAAATCTGTAACCATGAAGGTGAATGAGAAGGCTGAAGGGGTATCCTCAAACATACAAACCACCACACTCACAGATTTTCTCCAGCAGGGGTTTTATTTGGCATCTCATAAAGAGGGTCTGGAGGGAAAAGTCAGGAAGAAGGTGTATAGTGGCTCTGTTGAATTGGAAAGGGCCTCTGTTCCAAGCCCTGCGCACAATTTCTTCTTTGAGGTTGTAAAAATGCACATGACAGAGAACATCCCTGGGTTGAGAGTGTTCACCTTGGCTTGGTATGTTAACCCTGTGGACCCCATCCAGTTCAATGGGGGAAGAAACAGGTTTCCCCAATAGATCATTGAAAATCCCAATGACGGCTCTTAAATCTGTGGTTTCTACCGCCTCAGGGATGCCGTGGAGTTTGATATTATGCCAGTTTCTGAGGTCATCGTGTTGGAGGCACATGCCGGATTATTTCTGTTGGTAACTACAGCGTGTTTCCCCCAAGGATGTGAGGCGTTGCTGAACAGAAATGTGTTCTGTGGATAAGGTGGCAATCATGGATTTCAGGGCAGATACAGACTGTTTCACCTTTTGGATATCACCTCAAAGAGATGTTTCCAACCAGGCAGAAAATGTTTCCATGTCCCTTTTTAGTAGGGAGAAAGAGCAAGATTTCCGACATCTCTGCAGGAGACAACACTGAACGGGGCTTTTGTGAGGTGGAGGCAGCTGCGGGAGCCAGTGAGTGCTGGCTGTCTATAGTAGGGCTGGTGAACAATCCTCCCTGAATACTGCAAGGAGATCAGAGAAGGTGGAAGGTGGAAGTTAGGAGGGCAGCTGAGGCTCAGAGATGAGCGATTGTCCTACCATTCATGTATTCAGTGCTGGAGAAGGTAGGAGCAGAGCCGTCTCTCGTGGAGTTTGTAGGCGCAATGTTGCCCTGGGATGCCCATCTCAAACGGGGTGTAAGTGCTACACGGTGTTAGGAAGCACTGTATGGTGGCAGGTTTTGGTCCTCGGTGTACTCCTGCGAGGCGTACCGCCTCCTGGCATTCAGGTTGTGAAGGGTGATGATGGCACTGATGATGGCACAGAGCCTCGGATTGCAGTGGCGGCCTCGGAGCTCAATATCCCTGCATCTTCATGCCGCCATGTCCAGCCATGCCCCCTGCATGCTATTTTGTTTTGTTTAAACACCTTTGCCTATTAGCCCAGAAACTTGGACTTTTTTTAATTTAACAGATTTGGTTCCTATTTATTTTATTGGGGTTTGGGTTCGACACCCTGCTCTAACTTAACCCATAGCAGCTCAGGCCATCGCTTCTCATCTACTTTGTAGGAAAGAGCAGGGCTTTCCAGTGATCCTTGCTATAGACTGGCCCAAGTGAATGTGATTTGCTGACCCAGTTAGACACTCAATAGGCTCTGAAGCATTTTCACAATCTTCTGTGCCAAAGACCAAATTGCTATCCTTCTTTATATTCACTAACTTTAATGACAAGGCTGCAGAAGCCCAGCTCATGATGAGTAAGGGAATCTCTAAGCCAAAAAATGTCCAGCTCAAGAACACCCTAAAAGCACTAGGACAAAAGTATACTTATGTAAGTTGATACTATTTTTCAATAAAGATACTTTTTAAGATGAATTGGAGCTCCTTCACGTGTCATGTCAGTGATACCTGGGTGGCTTTAGTCTAGAGATGGCATTGGCTGTTTACTAGACTCACTTTTTGGTCCAGTCGGCTACAGTAGATATCTGGCAGAAATTTTCTGATTGTATATGATGGACTACTACTCTGTTATCACAGATACAGCTGTAATTGATTACCAACTATTATTGTTGTCACTACCGTATAAGAGGACTGCAGTGCTTTTAGACTGTATGCTTGCGCTGGTCATTTTTTGGTTTAGTCTCTTCGTAGGTCTGGGCTCCCTGGACAGTCCTTGCTGCAGGTACCCTTACCATGCTTCCAGCCAGGATCCTGGGAAACATAGTAACATAGTTGGTAAGGTTGAATAAAGACAACAGTCCAGGGCTGATCCTAGGGTCACAGACGCCTGAGTGCAGAAATATTTCTGGTGCCCCCACGTGGGCGTGGTCATCTTACCAACTCCTCCCCTTTACAAATGTTTCTATGGCAATGACTCAAACACAGAGATGCTCCCTTAAGAAGTCTTTGTTACCCTGGGATCCTCCCATGATCTCCTAACAATAAAGCAAATACAGGAAGAGCGTACACTAATGAGACCTGGAGGGGAGTCTCTCTGATGCACACAGAGAGTGCTTCTGTTAGAGAGTCTGTTAGAAAGATCCCCCAGGCATAGTACAGGAGATGGTCAGAGACTGTAGACATGTTACAAGAGATGGTCAGAGACTGCAGACATGTTACAAGAGATGATAAGAGACTGCAGATATGTTACAAGAGATGGTCAGAGACTGCAGACGTGTTACAAGAGATGATCAGAGACTGCAGACATGATACAAGAGATGGTCAGAGACTGCAGACATGTTACAAGAGATAGCCAGAGACTGCAGACATGTTACAAGAGATGATCAGAGACTACAGACATGTTACAAGAGATGGTCAGAGACTGCAGACATGTTACATGAGATGATCAGAGACTGCAGACATAGTACAGGAGATGGTCAGAGACTGCAGACATGTTACAAGAGATGATCAGAGACTGCAGACATGTTACAAGAGATGGTCAGAGACTGCAGACATGTTACAAGAGATAGTCAGAGACTGCAGACATGTTACAAGAGATGATCAGAGACTGCAGACATGTTACAAGAGATGGTCAGAGACTGCAGACATGTTACAAGAGATGATCAGAGACTGCAGACATGTTACAAGAGATGGTCAGAGACTGCAGACATGTCACAAGAGATGATCAGAGACTGCAGACATGTTACAAGAGATGGTCAGAGACTGCAGACATGTTACAAGAGATGATCAGAGACTGCAGACATGTTACAAGAGATGGTCAGAGACTGCAGACATGTTACAAGAGATGGTCAGAGACTGCAGACATAGTACAGGAGATGGTCAGAGACTGCAGACATGTTACAAGACATGGTCAGAGACTGCAGACATGTTGCCAGAGATGGTTAGAGACTGCACACATGTTACAAGAGATGGTCAGAGACTGCAGACGTGTTAGAAGAGATGGTCAGAGACTGCAGACATAGTACAGGAGATGGTCAGAGAATGCAGGCATATTACAGGAGATGTCAGAGACTGCAGACATACTACAGGAGACAGTCAGAGACTGCATACATGTTACAAGAGATAGTCAGAGACTGCAGACATACTACAGGAGACAGTTAGAGACTGTAGACATGTTACAAGAGATGGTCAGAGACTGCAGACATGTTACAAGAGATGGTCAGAGATTGCAGACATGTTACAAGAGATGGTCAGAGACTGCAGACGTGTTACAAGAGATGGTCAGCGATGGCAGTCATAGTACAGGAGGTGGTCAGAGAATGCGGACATGTTACAAGAGATGGTCAGAGACTGCAGACCTGTTACAAGAGATGGTCAGAGACTGCAGACATAGTACAGGAGATGGTCAGAGAATACGGACATATTACAGGAGATGGTCGGAGACTGCAGACATAATACAAGAGATGGTCAGAGACTGCAGACATGTTACCAGAGATGGTTAGAGACTGCAGACAAGTTACAAGATATGGTAAGAGCCTGCAGACGTGTTACAAGACATGGTCAGAGACTGCAGACATAGTACAGGAGATGGTCAGTAGTCAGCTCACTCTGAATTGCCCATGGCCACTCCGTTGGGTAGAGCCCAGATCTGTATTCTGGCAATGACTCCATTCCTTTCTCCACCAGGGATGGCGCCAGGCTGTGTGGCTTTCCCTCTGATGGCACAGGTCAGCGGGGTTCTCTCTCTGATGGTTTTCCCTCAGCACTGTCCTCTCCCTCTGGAGTTCTGGGTGTAATTCCCTGAAAGCTTCCCCGGGCTCCTGTCTCTCTCTCTCTCATTCAGCTGAGCATGCTGTGTGGACTGCAGTTTCCGTGTTACAGTGGGGCTGCCAGTCCTCGGGACTACATGTCCCACAATCCTCTTCTTTGCTCATTTTTTTTTTCTTCCCTGGCCGATATGAAGGCGGGGGAAGAAACATAGTGCGCTGCTCACTAGTACAGGAGAGCGCGCGCAAGCAGGAGAGGGAGAGGGGAAATAAGAGCCCGCGGCTGCAGTGGCGTCACTAGGCTTGGTGTCACCCAGTGCGGTAAAACATGGTGTCACCCCCCCTCCACCAACTATAGTCACCCCTCAGTACAGACCCCCTCCACTAAGTATAGACCCCCCCTTCGTCAGTGCAGACCCCCCACTAAGTATAAACCCCTCTCTCAGTACAGACCTCCCATCAGTATAGACCCCCCTCAGGACAAACCACCCCCCTCCATTAGTACAGAACCACCCCTCCTCCATTAGTACAGACCTCCCAGAACAAACCACCCTCCCTCCATTAGTACAGACCCCCACAGAACAAACCACCCCTCCTCCATTAGTACAGACGCCCCCAGAACAAACCACCCCCCTCCATTAGTACAGACCCCCCAGAACAAACCACCCCCCACTATTAGCACAGACCCCTAGGACAAACCCCC